>CM065380.1:30990000-31200000 GCA_033060915.1 Euryodendron excelsum | reverse complement strand
GATAATAAACATACCTGGATCTTTGCACTTCGCAGGGAGTTTTCTTTGAATGACTGCAAAAACATTCTCCCTTGCTCTCACCTTCTCACATCCCTTAGGTTTCTTTTCCTCTTAATTGTACACAATTCTTTAAGGAATTTAGCATAACAAGGTATTTGTTTAATAGCATTTAAAAGTGGGATATTTACCTCACATCTATGAAAAGTCTCATATAAATCTTTATTTTGCTTATCTTTTCTAGATTCTGCTAAAGCCTAAGGAAAATGAGGTACTAGTTTATAATCAGAAAGAGGTGGAAACTTACGCTTCGGTACGTCATCGTCATTGGGAACGTCTCGGTGTGCAATGAAGTTTTTCTCCTTTTCTTGGTTCGATGATATAGGGGCTGCCTTTACTGGAAGCTCAACCTCTTTACCACTTCTCAAGATGATTGCACTTGCATTTTCTCTTGGATTTACTACCGTTTAAGAGGGTAATTTTCTCAAACTTTGCGCCTCTAGCTGACTAATTGCGGTTGCCATCTAGCCCATCTGATTGTTTAAACTTTGAATACTGGCCCTCGTCTCTTGTTGAAATTGTTTCGTCTCCTATTGAAATTGAAAAGTATTAGTGGCAAGAGACTTAACAATATCTTCTAAAGACATACTAGAATTAGAAGTTTGGCCCGATTGTTGTCTAAGGGGGTATGGCTGTTTATATTGCTGGCAACTTGGGCAGTTTTGAGTCATGGGCTGATTTACTTGTAGATTTCCATAGCTAAGATTGGGGTGATCCCTCCATCTCAGGTTATATGTGCTCGAATAGGGATTATACTTTCTTTGCAGTTGTCCAAGAAAACCACCTGCCACATTCACTTGCTCAATGGGCTTCTCTTGAAGAGTTGAACACATATCAGTTGGATGCCCTGCTACTGAATAAATCCCACAAGCCTTCGTCATTTGCATATTACCTACAGCCATTTGACGAACAAGAGAAGTCAGACTCGTAATTTATTGTTCAATAGAGGAAATATTTACCTCATTAACATGCTTAGGTGAGGGGTCAAGTCTAATGCCAAATTGTTGAGAGTTGGCCACCATATTTGCAATCAAGTTTCTTGCGGCCTCGAGAGTATTATTCGCCAAAGCTCCTCCACTAGTAGCATCAATCATGCTCCTATCAGTGGGTAGAAGGCCCTCATAGAAATACTGGATAAGAAGTTGCTCACTAATTTGATGGTGGGGACAACTTGTACATAATTTTTTAAAATGTTCCCAGTATTCGTGTAAGGACTTTCCGTTGTGCTGCCTTACACCACAAATTTCTTTTTGCATGTTGGCTGCCCTTGAAGTTGGGAAATATTTCTCCAAAAACAATCTCTTCATCTTGTTCCATGTGGTAATACTTCCAGAGGGTAGATAGTAGAGCCAATCCTTAGCCGAATCCTTCAAAGAAAATGGGAAGACTCTTAATTTAATTTGCTCTTCGGTCACCCCTGTGGGTTTCATACTCGTGTATACTATATGAAACTCCTTTAGATGCTTATGAGGATCTTTACCTATAAGACCATGAAAAGTGGACAAGAGATGTATTAGTCCTGATTTTAATTCAAAAGTAATAGTAACATCTAAAGTAAGGAACGTTATGCATAAGGGTTATTGATTCATATCAGGGGCAGCAAGCTCTTTCAAAGTTTGATTTCCACCATGACTTCCTCCTCTCCTAAATCAAAATTGCTAGCAAATAGGGAATCAAGAGCTAGATCGTTCTCTGTAGAATTTCTCCGAGCTTCCCTCATTGACCTATGCAAAGTTCTTTTTATTTCTAGATCGCACTGCAAATCACCTTGATTAGAAGATTAAGTTACAATCATAAACAATCAAGGAAACTCTAATAAACCATGAAAAACAGTTCAAGAAAAATCTAGAGTAGTGAAAATAAGTAAAAATTCTATGCTAACACAAGAAAAATGCCGAAACACCATAGCAAATAGTGGAATTTGGCCTCGAGAGATTGGGGCTAGTAATCCAAAGGATTAACCAGTCATGCTCAGAACATTGTTTTCCTTCAGAAAACTATAGTATCAAGACTTAGCTCTACCGGAATCAGAATTCTGCAAACTGTAACTATCCAAAATTAACACTTTTTTTTTAAGAACGAAATAAGGATCACAAGAAGCACAAAAATCAACTAGAATCACTCCCTGGCAACGACGCCAAAATTTTGGTGTGCTGTCACAGGCAACCAAAAATAAAACCTATACCCCTAAAAAACAAATATGTAGTAGTGCGAGTAAAGATCGTTCCCACGGAAAGTGTCTAGCCTAGTTTTATGCTATGTGAACAAGGATTGGGGGGGGGGGGGGGGGGTGTTTGGGTATAATGAAAACAATTTTAATAAAACTAACTAAGGAACAATTCAAATTAAAGTATCAAAATCAATCAAAAGAACAAACTTTGGTCTAAATCAACATCCACCATCGGAATTATATAATTAATCATCAATGCACGTGTATATCAATTCACACTTTGACTATTCACCGTCGGGATTAGTTTTCTATCTATCCTAATTCGTAGTTAATTAGAAAATAAGTGATCTTATTAACCCTAACTATTAAACAACCTAGGATAAGCACACAAGGTTTAATCTAGTAGCAGCCTTAAGAATTATAGAGATCGATGAAACTAAACAACACAAGCACAAGCAGTTGCATTTAATTTAGTCGAGCGTCCATCCTAAGATCTAATAATTCCTGACGCAGCAAATCATTAAATCTTAGTTGCTTTACAAATTAGAGGAATCAAACAATTGTGGATTTGATATCTGACCCAGCAGTAGATTGCAACGAATAATAAACTAGTAGGGCTCTTAGTCATTAAACGAGACAATCATGCAAATAGGCACAGAAGAATATTCGATACTCAAAGCATAAATTGAACAATGAAAACAAATTAGATCTCACAGTTTATTTTGAATTCCGAGACTTCTGTTTCCTTCGACCAAAATTCAAAGCTTAGCCACATAGGGCCATGAAGAAAACTCAAAGGAGAAATTAGAGAAGAAGAGAGAAAACGTGTGTTTACTACTACTTTTTTTTTCCTCTTAGAATAATATGAAAATGCTAACCCTACAAATAAAACAATCCCAGCCTTTATAGGCTTCTGAAAATCTGTAGATCCGTAAAATCGTTCGAACGCACCGAACCACCATTCAAATGGTGCATCGGACGCATTTCAAATGAAAAATTTGCTCTCTGTATCTTTCGAACGGACTTTGAACTTGAACTTGGTGTGAACCCATTTAATGTACCGTTCAAACGCAACTGTAACCGTTCGAATACATTTGGACCATTCAAACGCCATTCGAACGCTTTATCCAATTTAGCATGAATTTATCCCTTTTAAGCTAGGATTCTTTTTCTTGGTGTTCCATAGTACCCTAAATCAAAATATAAGAATAATGAGTATATTTAGGCGCCAAAGAAGTATAAAAGACTAAACATTAAGGGAGAAAAATATGACATTTGCATTCTCATCAGGTACCAAAAAGGCCGAGTAGGGTGATAATCTTAGGATATTTTTCCTATATGTAACCATCCCCCGAACATAGATTTTTGTTTCGAAGAGGACCAAAACTAGAGTCAAGTTTTTCAAAAGGACTTTAAAAACATTTTCAAAGGTTGCTAAAAGACCTCTTTTCTAAAAACCTTCTTAAGAAGGATGTTTCAAAACATTTTCGAAAAATCTAAGTTTAATCTTTGAATTACACTTAGTTTTAGGTGACCTAGCACATCTTTAACTAAGTTAGGTGGCGACTCCCAATTTTATCAAAAAGCCCTTAATCAAATAAAGTTTTTAAGTTCAAAGCCCTGCTGCACTTTTCCTTCTAAAAGGGCAAGTTTTAACAAAAAGTGTACTGTGTTTTTTTCGAGTCGAGAGGGCTTACATAAAAATTGAGACGCGATAGCTTGCGACTCCGCTGAAGATTACTTAAAGGGTTAGAGCATTATCATGTCTCTTCACCCTCTTCTCTCCTAGAATCTCTGGTTACTTTGTCCAGTTTTATCCACATTTCAATCATTTCAAATCAAGTTTTCAAAAATCATAAGTTCTTTTCAAACTTTTCCAAAACTTTTCAAAAGTCATAAGTTTGTAAAAATCAAACATTACTTTCAAAATTTTCAAAAATGTTCAAAAGTTTTCAACTAGTGTCATCACTTGCATTTTATTATTCATGCTTTTGTATTGATTTCCATGTTCATGCTCTTGGATTGACTTTTATATGCATGCTCTTGCATTGCTCTCCATATTCATGCTCTTGCATTGATCATTCATTTTATGTTGAATTGAGTTTTTTGAAAAGTACTAACTCGTTGTATTTCTTTTGTAGGTGAACCATTGTTCACACTTATTTTATGCTATGTGAATGCTTTAAATGCCATGAATGCATGAATGGAACATGATAGATGTGTGTTGTTTTCTTTCCTTTAATTGCAAAAATTCCACGCACACATGGTGCGAGCACAAACATGCGCATTCATATTTGCATTATTACCCATTACTACCCTTTAATTAGAAAGGGGAACAATACATTGGCTATCAGTAGATGTAACATCTGGATCTTACCTGAAGGCCTTTAGATAGTTCCCCTACTTGAATCACCGACTAAAGATGGGGTTCACCCTCTCGGGGGTGGACGCTGGAGGTTTGAAAATTCAGGAATCGAGCTTTTAAGGAAATATTAGTCAACCCTAAGCTCATGCTCATGTAGCACCCCTGCATAGCCAAACCTCTGCCGAAATTAAGACACACACGTCAATTTCAAAAACCAAAGACGAACGAGCGACGGCTTTACATCTCCTTACTCCTGTCCGTTAAACTGCATAATTGCTACCGTTATGCTATTCATGCATTTACTATACTGCTCATGCATCGACATTCATTTGAAGACAAAAGTTCCAAAGTAACTCAAGTCATTGCAATCTCATGCATATGATCAACCCCAAAGTGAATGGTCCAAAACCACTCTTGCTCAAATCAAGCCTACCTAAACTCCTACTGGTTTCTCACAACCTTAAGGATTTATGGTATGTATCAAATGAAATCTCATCAAGAGGGGCCCTAATCCCTTCCCATTCTTGGAGATAGGACTATCAAGAAGACAAGGGGCAACCAAGAAGTAAGGTCCCCACCGACCTCCGGTAAAACAAAAAAGAAGAAGTCCGAAGACTCAAGAGTAGTGTAAGATTTCAATGTATAGGCAAAAGATCCTATGAAAAATATTTCTCATCCCCCTTGTAATATATTTCAAATTCATGTACAAAAAAGCAAATCAATTTAATAAAATTTGTCATTTTTATTTCCTTTGAATGAATGAATGTATAAATGAATGAATGTGCATCACAATTTGCAAGGTATGGCATTGCATGCAGGGGCAAAATCCTATCTCCAAAACATTAACAAATCATCATACTTAGTCCCACTCAAAAATTAGGAGTACCACTACGACATGCATTGCATAAAATTTTCAAATTCAAGCACTTATTTCATTTTATTTTTACTTTTATTTTGGTTCCCCTCCTACCTCACAAAGACATGAGGGGTTTCCTTTGTTTTTCTAGTTCAAAGAGCATAACCAAATGTATGGATCCCTCTAGCATCCTACCTAGTTCACAACTCATGAAAGGACAAGTCCAACTATTGGAAGATGTACTAGGACTCAAGAAGCAAATGACAAAGCTGGAGACAATGCTTTCCTTGCTTTTGTCATACACAAGCATAACCGACATTGAAGAACAAAAGGGGCCACCCCATCAACCGAATGCCATTAACCAACAACATCCTTCACTCAATGTCACGACAACACCAATCCTTCAAGCTCCTACAACCATCCCTGCTTAAAGCCCGACAACAAATCAACCCCGAATCAAGCGTGGATGCGTCATTCTTTAGAAAAAGGGAAGAAGAAGAGACAGGGTCTTCACCCCACTAACATGCTTTCAAACAACAGCTTACCCAACACCCAACACATAGATCCAAGCCTGCATTGCCAATTTCATTATGGATCCCCAGGCCATGACACTGAAAACTGTTATTCACTAAAGCACAAAATCCAAGATCTCGTCAACTCCAAACCCAATGGCGCCACAAAGATTGTTGCATTAGGGTCCTTCCCAACAACTTGATTCTCGAGTTCACCGAGATACGTAGGCAACCTACGTTTAATCCATGGTTTTGGTCACAACAAAAGAAGAAAAACAGAAACCCCTAGAAAATATCTCCAATGCACTAAATGAGCTAATGGATCTAAAATTTACATAATAATAGGCATTCATTTTTGCTATCTTCCATTTGATTTATATATAATTTCTTTCAAAAACCCATAAAGCCTGTATTGCAATTCTTTCAAAATGACCCACTAAGGATCACACCCACATTGGGGTAGGATGATAAGTTGAAACCCCTAGCATAGATGGTCGAAAGCTCTAATAGCTAAAAGTCCAAAATCAGAATGATAGGGGGCCATCATTTTAGCTACTCTTTTTTATAATCGAGAAAAATAACATTTGCTAAACCCATTGAGCCATAAAAAAATCTTTTCTAAACCCTACCAAGAATCATCCTCTACACTGGGGCAACAATGGGATCAATTAACTTGACTCACTGATGCAAGGGGCAATGAACAAGGCTTTCCATATGACAAAGCATTCTTTGGCTCAAGCACAGGTCAATATCAATTCACGAGAAGAGCCTCTTGGTGGTCAAATTTTGTGAAGCTTTACAGATTATGCAATTCAATTTGAAATGAAAAAAGACACTCAATTCTACTAACATACAATAAAAAAATAAATCCCTCTGCAAAGTCCACTTGAGTTAGTTCTATTCTTTTAGAAATGCCAACCTAGGGATCACCGCCCACACTGGGTCAATTTAAAAAATATCAAAAGCCTCCACCAAGAGAGAGAGAGAGAGAGAGAGAGAGAGAGAGAGAGAGAGAGGGAGCAAAGTTCTTTTATTCAAATCAAAAGAGTTCAATTCAAAAGATCCTCATTGGGGAAACAAATGGCAAAAGAAAATTCAAAAGAAAAAAAAAGGGCAATTCAAAAGGTGATCACGGGTTCTGATTACATAAGAAATTTGAGCCTCATTTACCCGTCATTTCTTAAACCAACACCCTAGCCTATGTTACGGTCCAAATTCATGACCTCTCTGATAAAAAAGAATTGCAAAGTCTAAAAAAGTTGCTTCAAAAGATAGGCAACTCAAAGGTGTTTGCCAACCTGGGCATTGATCGAAAAAAGAGATTCCCAGAGATGATTCTCGGTAAAACAACCTCCTCAACAAAAACATTTAAGCATTTTATCCTTTCATTATTGACCTTTAACTTAGCCTACATTATGGTCCAAATTAAAGTCCTCCTAGATTGGTGATGGACATTTAACACTAAGAGTTTTTATATTTTACACTAGGGGCAATTTTATTTAAAAGTGGCTCAAAGACGGTAATCTTTAATTTTCACCTGTATCAAATTTTTGGGCCAAAGAGAACGTTTTCTTTCTATGCCCCTCACAGAACCATGCATTACATCCTTAGCTCTCACAGCCAAGACAACTTTGATTAACAATGATCCATTAATCCAAAAGTTCTCAAAATCAAGGAGATCTTCAAACAATGTCAAAGAAAAGAAAGGAATTACCCTCGCAATGTAGCTTTATGAAATCTAGAAGTCTCTAGACATGCCAAACAAATGCTGGATGTGAAAAATGAATAATAATCAAATCTCTAGCAAACTAGAGCTATTGTAGTGGTTCATACACTTCGATGAAAAGGAAGCCTTCTTATCAAGACCCTTGAGCCAAGATACAAACCGTTCTTTCAAAACCATAGAAAGTCGAAAAACTACTCTCGATCTCCTTATCAGCTTTGAATAGCCTGATCGAACATTTTGCAAACCACAGAGAATGGGGCAGTGACCCATCCTTGACCTCCTAATGAACTTTGAATAACCCTTTTCAAACCATGAAAATTAGGGTAACATCCCACCCTACACCTCCCTTTCAGCTTAGCACGAATATGTTGTCAAAGCAATGCCCTCTCAAGATTTTGGAAACGCACCAATGGTAAAGAAGCAGAAGCTACAAAAGGAATGACGCATGCCTCAAAAAGCTCAGAATGCCATCTAATATCCAACAAGAAATAGAGAAATGGGGCAGAGTACAACCAGAAGTTTAAGCCACCTCACAGCTGACTAGCAAGCTTTAGCATCTCTAACATCAGTACTGCCAAAAGTATCCTTAGGAGTCTCACCAAGAAGCCACCCAGCCAGTAGCTCCACCGTGAGCCTCCACCTCAACAACCCTAATATGGGCATCGTTAGCCTCATCTTTAACAAGGGTAACATTTCCAGTAGCCTCAACTGGGACATCTTTTCTAGCAGTCCAATCACGAGCCCCCTCCTCATCAGCAGCATTAGCCTCTCCCCTGCTAGAGCTGGTGTCATTGCTATTAGTACGACCTATAATCGCACCCCCTTTGGAAGAACTTGAGGTTCCTTCTCATGGTGGTGGCGTCTCCTCTCTAAACCATCATTTCCCATATTTGCCATCCTAAAAGCACAAACAGCAAAGAAAAATACAAGAGTACATCAGCAAGGGAGCATACATATGCCAAAAAAAAAAAAAAAAGAGAGAGCAAAAGAAAAAGAACTAGATATAAAAAAAATAAAAAATAAAAAACATTGAATGATGAAAGATAATGAATCATCAAAATTTTTCTCCAAAAAGTTTAAAAGTCGAGTCAAAATAAATTTTCTACACATTTTATCTTCAAAAGTCCAAGTGTCGGGTGAAAATGAATTTTCTACGCATTTTGTCTTCAGCAGTTCATGTTTTAAGTCAAAATGAATTTTCTACACATTTTGTCTCCAAAAGTCCAAGTTTTGAGTCAAAATGAATTTTCTTCACATTTTGTCCTCAACAGTTCAAGTTTCGAGTCAAAATGAATTTTCTACACATTTTGTCTTCAAAAGTCTAAGTTTCGAGTCAAAATGTATTTTCAATACATTTTGTCTTTAACAGTTTAAGTTTTGAGTAAAGATAAATTTTCTATACATTTGCTACACATTTTGTCTTCAAAAGTTCAAGTGTTGAGTTAAAATGAACTTTCTACACATTTTGTCCTTAAAAGTCCAAGTATCAAGTCAAAATGAATTATCTACACATTTTGTCCTCAACAATTCAAATTTCGAGTCAAAATAAATTTTCTAAACATTTTGTATTTAACAGTTCGCGTTTTGAGTCAAAATGAATTTTCTAGACATTTTATCTTTAAAAGTCCAAGTGTCAACTTAAAATGAATTTTTAATACATTTTGTTCTAAACAATTTAAGTTTTGAGTTGATACAAATTTTCTATACATTTTGTTTTCAACAGTTCAAGTTTCGAGTCAAAATAAATGTTTTATACTTTTTATCTTCAAAAGTTCAAGTTTCGAGTCAAAATGAATTTTTAAACGATTTGTTTTAAAAAAAATTGAAAGTTTCGTTTCAAAATTCTAAGTTTTCAAAACTTTTTCCTCAAAAGTTTCAAAATTTTTCCAACTCTTTTAGTTGAAATCCAAATCAACCCATTGCAGAAAGCCATTTCGAAATCAATTTCAAAAATCATCTTTAATATCAAAACCCTTAATACCCCTATAGGAATGTCATTCAACTGGTCAGAATGTCGGTTAAAGAACAATCAATTTCAACAGCTTTAAAAAATCATCTTCAATTTCAAAGTATTAGTTTCAAAACCTATATCTCCCCAAAGGAGTGTCATTTCAATGGTTGGAATGTCGGTTCAAGATAACTAAGTTTCAAAACTCCATATATTCCAGTCCTTCTAATAGCCTCGTGATCAAAATGGGACCTTACTCTATCGTTTTCTGCCTTTGACAAGTAAAGACAAAAAAAGAAGAGTAGCTGTAAGGACTCCATTTTTGCCTGCTTGGCAATCTCTAGTACAAATCAATCTTTCAGTAAAATGTCACAACACTATCAAGCCCAAACTGGCTTTTCAAACTCCAACCCAGTCAATTCATCACTTTTTAGGCCCGCCAAGCCCAACTGAAGCCCGATGATTAAAATGCCACTAGGCTTTCCAAAGTAACTTTCAAAGACTAGGCGGTCTTCGAAACCAATCATCGTCGTCGGAGTGACGGAAACACTCATAAACCCTAAACAGTTCACTTCTGACACTAACTAGCCCTCTAATGTAGAATGTCCTTTATGCCCCTTAGCATTTGGTAGTTTCCCGAGATCAGGCAATCTTCAAAACCAACACCAAACTATCAAAGTGATAGAAACACTCATAAATCTTTAAGCCATTGGAGTGACGAGTGTAAGCACCCCATTTTTGACTGTTCGGTAGTCTACACTCTGTCCAGACTTGTGTTCAAGTCATTGTGGGCATATTCCAATTGAAACCAACTCTCTAAGTCTAAATCTCATCTGTCCATCGCCTCGCGGGCCCACCAGGCCCAAATAGAGGCAAAACAACCAAAATGCCTTTAGGGGCATTGTCTTTTCCAATTCTACCGCTCACCCCTCTCTCGAGACAATTGATTCCTCGAAACGGTAAATCAATTCCAAACCAGGCGCGTCTTTCCGAAGACGGTAAGTCCCCTTCCCAATTCCAAATCAGGCACGTCTTTCTAAAGATGGTAAGTACCCTTTCCAATTCCAATCCCTCTCTTGAGACAGTTTATTCCTCAGGACGGTTCCAAATCAGGCACGTCTTTCCGAAGACGATAACACCCCTTTCCAATCCCTTCTCGAGACAGTTTATCCCACGAGACGGTTCCAAATCGTCACGTCTTTCTGAAGATAATAAGACCCCTTTCCAATCCCTCTCTCGAGACAGTTTATTCCTTGAGACGGTCAAGCACGTTTTTCGAAGAAAACCTCTTCAAAATGGTAAGTCCCTTTAAACTTATCGACTAGGACGAGACCCTAAGTCCCCTAGATGGTAGAACGGTCCACCTTTGGCACCCGCTAGCCTGCCAATGCAGAAATGTCCGTTTAGACACGCCTTCTGAGAAAATTAACTTCTAAGGCGCTAAGTCCCCTTTAGCAGCTTCCCAAGATCAGGCAGTTTCGGGAATGATCACGAACCATTAGAGTAGCGGAAATACTCGCAAAAATCACAACCGTCAGAGTAGTGGAAATACTCGTAAACAGGTCGATATAGGGAATTGCCAACAAACCCCTATATCACGCGACAGCCGTCAAAATGGCGGAAACACTCAAAACCCAGGTCAATACCAGTGCCTGCTAGCCCACTTTGGTGAAAAATGACCAAACTGCCCCTTGGGCCTTTTTCGAGACTTTTCGGTCAAGATGACTATTTTGCCCCTAGGCATTCGAACGCCCCGGGAACCACACCGGCTCTGGGTATCAAACCGGTAACCTTCTAAGACTGCTTTTTATAATGTTCTTAACCTTCCTCTATCTCTCTGGATCATTCCAAGTCAGTTCCGACAAACCTGGTACAAAATGACCGTTTTGTCCCTGGTGGGCCGGTCTCCTTTTCCAACCATACCGACTCTGGGTATCAAACTGATAACTTCCCAAGAATACTTTTTATAGAGTTCTCAACCTTTCTTTGTCCTTTCGGATCGTTCCAAGTTAGTTCCAGCAAACCCAGTGCAAAATAACCGTTTTGCCCCTGGTGGGCCGGTCGCCTTTTCCGACCACACCGGCTCTGGGAATCAAACCGGCAACCTTTGGGAATATTTTGAATAATGTTTTCAAATTTTGAGTCTTCTTCCGGGACAATCCAAGTCCGTCCTGGCAGCTTCCCGATCTGATTGGCCGTTTTGCCCTTAAAGGCCCGATCAACCCTTCTGACACATCTTGTCCTCATTTTTCAAGTCAAATACCTTTGGGACGCTGTTCTAAGTGTTCCTACTATTTTCTAGCCTTCCGGGCCATTCCCGGTCCTTTAATTCATTCTTGAATTTTCCGGAGTCACTCCTAGTGAAGCCTGACTAAAAATTACATGGTAGTCACTAGTACAGGTGCCCAAATCTAGTCAATGATACGTTGCTTGCCAGCCTTAAACATTTTCTAAATGGCTGGCACCACTAGTAGTGACACTAAGCCAAAAAATGGTCTGGCGCCACTCCTAGTGGCGCTAGTATAATGTTTGGCTTGGCGCCATTGCAACAGGCGCCAGTGCATTCCTCTCTCTATAAATACAGAGCGTCTTCCAGCGTGAAAGGGGTCCGCAAACTCAATCTAAAAACACCAATATTCGATATACAGAGCTCGAACCTTCCAAAACCCTAGCCACCCTAGGTTTTCCAAACCCTAGCCACCATACACTAAACCCTAGCCTCATATACACTCTTATACACCCTCTCACAGTTATACATTAGCCTCCAACCCTCCTTTGAAGACTGGAAGAGCTGCAAACCGAAGCCTTGAAGATTAAAAACGAGCCCTCAAAGATCAAGATTGAAGTGAAGCAAAGACCAAAGAAGGCAAGGCACGTAAAATAAACAAGACACAAGGTAGGCTTTCGTTTTACGTTTCTGCACTCCCCCCCCCCCTCTCTCTTCTCTCTCCTAACCCACTTGGGTTTTCTCTATTTTAATCCCCCATCTCTTTCCCCCATTTCTTTGCATGCTTAAAACAAGGGGACTCCCGGTCCATGTGTAGGATTAGACTATTGGAGGGTCACCGTGTCGAGGGCTTTCCTTTAGGCTAACCAGAGACCATATGGGTTCGGCCCTCTTGATTATGTGGTGAAGCCTTAACATTGTATGTTCACGACCCCAAACTTGCATTGTGCATATCATGATCTTGCATCTTCTAAAAATTGTTTTCAAACTCGTTTTCAAAATTTGCATTAAATTTGTTTTCAAAATATGTTTTCAAAATCACAATCCTAGGGTGATTCTAGCTTTTCCATAGCTAGGGTTGCTTTAGGAAAGTGTTACATTCAAAGTGACCAATATGGTCCATATTTTCAAATCTTATTATTTTCAAAACCGCTTTCCTAAAGTGGTTCTAGCTCTCTTATGGTTAGAATTGTTTTAGAAAAGTGAGATGTTTTACACCTTCTAAAAACTCTATTTTCAAAAGTCTCTCTTTCTAAAACCCTCTTTTTCAACGTGCTTTCTAAAAACTCTTCTTTCCAAAGTTATTTTCAAAAACTCCCCCCAAAAATCTATTTTCTAAAACTTCTCTTTTTAAACTCCTTTCCAAAACGCTCTCTTCAAGGTCCACTTTCCAAAAATGTTTTCTAGGTTTCCTTCTTAGAAAAACCTCTTCCTAAATCTCTTTCTTAGAAATCTCTTTCTAAAAAATTCCTCACTAGGATCTCTTTCAAAAAACTCTTTCTCCTCAAAATTCACTTTCTAAAAACACTCCCTAAATTCACTTTCCTAAAAACTCTCTCCTACCAAAAATCTTTCTAAAAGACTCTCTTTCCAAAATCTTCCCTCTAGAAACTCCTCTCTAGGATTTTACTTCCAAAAACTTGTTTTCAAAAAGCACACTTTCCAAAAAATCTTTTTTCTTGATGCCCAAGTCAAGCCTTAGAACCCACAATTAGGAAACCCTAATTTTCTTTCCAAAAACATGGTTTTCAAACTTGCCTTAAAACTTAAGTTTCCAAAACCTCTTGTTTTTACATCAAAGCTATACATATTTCCAAAACCTCTTATTTTCTATGTCAAAACTATAGTTTACCAAATCTAGGGTTTCTAGAAACTTCTCTTTCCAAATCTTTGTCAAATCCTACCTTCCCTTTAGGAAACCAAATCCAATTTCCCGTTTAAGAAAACTAGATCCTATCCTCCGTTTTTGGAAACAAAATCAAATACTTCTTCTTAGAAACAAAATCCAATCCATTCCTAATCCAAATCCTTCCTAATTCCCCTCTTTCCTAATTTCCTACCTTCCTAAATCATAAGTTTCCCAAAGCTTTCAAATCTTTCCTTAAACATTAAGCTTCCAAATCTTTCCTAATTCAATCCTTTTCAAATCTTAACTTTCCAAATCCAAGTTTTCGAATCTTTCCTAAACTCAACCTTTCCTAATCTCAAGATTTTTTGAAACTAAAACTCTAAAAAACTTTCTAAATCTTAAACTTTCCTAAACTTTAAATCTTTCTAAATCCAAAGTTTGCTAAACTCAAAACTTTCTTAATTCAAAACTTCCTTAAGTTGAAACTTTCTTAATTGAAACCTTTTCTAATTTAAAATCTTTCCAAATTCTAAGCTTCCCAAGTTCAAAACTTTCTTAACTTGAAACTTTTCCAATTCTAAACCTTTCTTAAACAAAACTTTTCTTAATTCAAAACATTTCTAAATTCAACACTTTCCTATTTCAAAACCTTTCTTAAAATAAAACTTTCTTAATTCAAAACTTTTCTAAGTTGAAACTTTCCTAATTCCAAAACTTTCCTAAGTTAAAACTTTCCTAATTCAAAACTTTCCTAAGTTGAAACTTTCTTAATTTAAAACTTTCCTAAGTCGAAAACTTTCCTAATTCGAAACTTTCATAAAATGACACTTTCCTAATTTGAACCTTTCTTAATTCGTACATTTCCTAAATTTAATCTTTTCTAATCTTCTAAACCTTCCAAGTTGAGTCAAATCTTTCCTAAGTCTCTTTCCTAAAGTCTAGGTTTCTTAAACCTTCATCTTTCCAAAATAAGTCTAAATCTCTCTTCCAAGTTCTATCTTTTCAAATCAAAATCCAATCTTTTCAATTCCAAAATTCTAAATTCCAATTTTCAATCTTCTATTATAAGTTCAAATCAAATCCAAATTCCAATTCAACTCCTGTTTCCAATCAAACATTCTATCTTCTATCGGACTCTTGTCCGAACTACGACTGACCTGATTCCTCCAAAAGGATATGTAGGCAACCCTCATTGGTGCGGTCACAACTTCTTTCAAATTTCAAATTCCTCCATATTTTTCAAATCTCAAATTCTATAATCTTTTCAAATCTCCAATCAATTTTCAAATTTCCAATTTTAAATTTCTATTTCCCAAATCTCTTTATTTTCAATTTCCAAAACTTTCCTTTCAAATCTAAACTTCTATCTGTCGCGCTCAGATTTTTCGCACTCGAGGAATACTTACCCAAGGGAAAAATGCTGTACTCTCTCATTAGAACTCACCCTCCTAAAAGAATGAGTGCGACTAGGTTTCAATTGAAAACATGTTTGAATAAAGGGCTTTTAAAAAAGGTTCAGAGTCGCCACCTAACTTGATTAAGGTGAGTTAGGTTACCTAAAAACTAAGCATAATCCGAAAACTACACTTAGGGTTTTGGGAAAACGATTTTGAAAATATCTCCTCAAGAGAGGGTTTTTCAGGAAAACAGGTTGTTTGGCAACCTTTGGAAAACATTTAGCCCTTTTTGAAAAATAACTCCGTTTGGTCTTTGAAATCAGTGATCTAAGTTCGGAGGCTGGTTATGTGTAGGGAAGACGCACTAAGCTGTCACCCTACCCCGCCCTTTCGGTACCTACATATCAATCTACCCTAGATTTACCTACGGGAGTCTTCGACTAACATATGTTCAATCCTATTCACTTTGAAAAATAATGTTTGAAAAATATGATGCATGAGATGCAAGTGCAAAACGAGAGAAGTGGAAAATAGAAATTGATTTGAAAAGAAATTGATTTGATTTGAAAATAGATTTGAAGAAATAGAATTGAAATTGGAAAGTTTGAAAATTGAAAGTAGAAGTTTGAAAATAGAAATTTTGGAATTTTGAAAATAGATTGGAATTTGAGATTTGAAAAATTTTAGAAACCGCACCCATGAGGGTGGAATTGAAAGTTTGAAAAGTATTGTGACCGCACCTATGAAGGTTGCTTACGTATCCCTTTGGGGGAATCAGGTCAGTCGTAGTTCGGACCGGAGTCCGATTGAAAATAGAAGGTTGGATTAAAGAAGAAAATTGAATTGGAAATTGAATTGGATTTGAAATTAGAAGAGGACATTGGAAATTGGAATTGAGAGGATTGGACTTGCTTTGGAAAGATTAATTTGGACTTGTTTTGGAAAAGGGAAGGTTTAAGAAAACCTAGACTTAGGAAAGAGAAGAAACCTAGGAAAGATTTGACTTGGCTTGGAAGATTTGAAAAGATTGGATTTTAGGAGATGTTTGAAGTAGGAAAGGTCCGATTTAGGAAAGTTTCGAATTAGGAAAGTTTCATTTTTGGAAAGTTTCGAAATTAGGAAAGTTTTGAAATGGGAAAGTATTGAATTTAGAAATGTTTTGAATTAAGAAAAGTTTAGTTTGAGAAAGGTTTAAAATTTGGAAAGTTTCAAATTAAGAAAGTTTTGAATTTAGGAAAGTTTTAGGTTTAGGAAAGTTTTAGAAAATTGGAAAGTTTTGCTTTTGGAAAGGTTTGAAAAAGGAAAGTTTTCAATTTAGGAAATGTTTGAATTAAGAAAGTTTCAACTTAAGAAAGTCTTAAATTAAGAAAGTTTTGAACTTTGAAATGTTTGAAAAAGGGAAGTTTTGAATTTAGAAAGTTTTGAATTTGGAAAGATTTGAAATTTAGAAAGTTTAAGTTTTAGAAAGTTTTAGAATTTTAGAAAATCTTGAGATTATGAAAGGTTTGAGTTTAGGAAGAGTTTAAAAACTTAGGTTTGGAAAGTTAAGATTTGAGAGGAGGGTAGAATTAGGAAAGGGTTGAATTAGGAAAGATTTGAATTTTGTGTTTTAAAACTTAGGAAAGATTTTATTTTCAAGTTTTGGAAACTTAGGATTTAGGAAAGTGGGGGATTAGGAAGGATTGGAATTAGGAAAGATTTGGATTTGGAAAGGATTGGATTTGGTTTCCAAAAGAAAAGATTTGATTTTGTTTCCAAAAACGGAAGACGGAATCTAGTTTCCTAAACAGGGAGATTTGATTTGGTTTCCTAAAGGGAAGATAGGATTTGGCAAGGATTTGGAAAGGGAGATTCTAGAAATCCTAGATTTAGAAAAATTATAGTTTTGACGTAGAAAAGAGGTTTTGAAAACATGTATAGTTTCGATATAGAAAACAAAAGATTTTGGAAATCCAGGTTTGGGGCAAAGTTTGAAAATCATGTTTTTGGCAAGAAAATTAGGGTTTCCTAATAGTGGGCTCTAAGGCTTGACTTTGGCTCTGAGAAAAAGGGATTTTTAGAAAGTGCGTTTTTGGAAACGAAGGTTTTGGAAAGAAAACCTAGAGGGGAATTTCTAGAAGGAAGATTTTAGAAAAGAGAGTTTTTGGAAAGATTTTTAGGAGAGATTTTTTTTAGGAAAGTGAATCTAAGGAGTGATTTTAGAAAGTGAATTTTGAGGAAAAGATTTTGGAGAGGAGTTGAAAAAGAGAGTTTTGAAAAATAGATTTTGGAAGGGAGTTTTTGAAAACAATTTTGGAGAGGAGAGTTTTAGGAAAGTATGTTGAAAAAGAGATTTTTAGGAAGAGATTTTTGAAAAGAGACAGTTTTTAGAAGGATTAAAAACATCTCACTTTCCTAAAGCAATTCTAGCCATAAGAGGACTAGAACCACTTTAAGAAAGTGGTTTTGAAAACAAGGTTTGAAAATATAGACCAAAAGGCCACTTTTAATATAACACTTTCTTAAAGCAACCCTAGCCATGGAAAGGCTAGAATCACCCTAGAATTGTGGTTTTGAAAACAAGTTTTTTTTGAAAAAGAGATTTGGATGCAATTTTGAAAACAAGTTTAAAAACGTTTTGAAAAACAACTTTGAAAACGGTTTTTTGGAAGATGCAAGACTATGATATGCACAATGCAATTTGGGGGTCGTGAACATGCAAGGCTAAGGCTTCACCACATAATCAAGGGGGCCGGACCCACGTGGTCTCTGGTTAGAGTGGAAGAAAGCCCCCGACACGGTGACTCTCCAATAGTCCAATCCTACACATGGACCGAGAATCCCCTTGTTTCAAGCATCCACAGAAAGGGCGGGAAAGAGATGGGGGATTAAAATAGAGAAAACCCAAGTGGGTTGGAGAGAGAAGAGGGAGGGGGGAAGTGCGGAAATTAAAATAGGGAGCCTACCGTATGTCTTGTTTATTTTGCGCGCCGTGCTGTCTTCAGTCTTCGGTCTTTGTCTTGATCTTCACCTTCAGTCTTCAAGAGTTGTCTTTAAGCTTTAGATGGCAGCTCTTCAAGTCTTTGAAGGTGGGTTGAAGGCTAGTGTATGAGTGTATAGAGGTGTATAGGGATGTCTAGGAGGCTAGGGTTTAGTGTAGGGTGGCTAGGGTTTGGGAAGACCTAGGGAGGCTAGGGTTTAGGGAGTGCTCGAGCTCTGTATATCGAATTGTGTGATTTCTAGGTTAAGTTTGCGGACCCCTTTCACGTTGAACGAGGCTCTTTATTTATAGAAGGAAGACAAACCTGGCGCCTGTTGCAGTGGCGCCAGGCCAAATTATACACTGGCGCCACTAGTAGTGGCACCGGTCCATTTTTTGGCTTGGCGCCACTACTAGTGGTGCCAGCCATTTAGGAAACAATTAAGTTCGGCAAGCAACGTATCTTTGACTAGATTTGGGCGCCTGTACTAATGACTACCATGTAAACTTTAGCTTGGCTTCACTAGGAGTGACTCCGGAAAGTCCGGGAATGATTTGAAGGAGTCGAGAATGACCTGGAAGGCCGGAAAGGAGAAGGAACACTCAAAATAGTGTCCTGGAGGTATTTGACTTGAAAAATGAAGATAAGGTGAATCGGAAAGGTTGACCGGGCCTTTAGGGGCAAAACGGTCAATCGGACTAAGAAACTGCCGGGGCGAACCCGGATTGTCCTGAAAAAAGACTTGGGATCTGGAAACATTATTTAGAATATCCCCAGAGGTTGCCGGTTTGATTCCCAGGGCTGGCGTGGTCGGAAATGGAGACCGGCCCACTAGGGGCAAAACAGTCATTTTGTACCGGGTTTGCCGGAACTGACTCGGAATGGTCCGGAAAGGTAAAGGAAGGTCGAGAACACTAAAAAGTATTCTCGGGACATTACCGGTTTGATACCCAGAGCCGGTGTGGTCGAAGAAGGAGACCGGCCCTCTAGGGGCAAAACGGTCATTTTGCACCGGGTTGGCCGGAACTAACTCGAAATGGTCCGAAAAGGTAAAGGGAGGTTGAGAACACTATAAAAAGTATTCTCGGGACATTACCGGTTTGATACCCAGAGCCGGTGTGGTTCCCGGGGCGTTCGGATGCCTAGGGGTAAAATGGTCATCTTGACCGAAAAGTCTAAAAAAAGGTCCTAAGGGTAGTCTGGTCATTTTTCACCGAAGTGAGCTAACAAACATGGGTATTGACCTAGGTTTTGAGTGTTTCCGCCACTCGGACGGGGTTGAGTATTTCCGCTACTCGGACAGGGTTGACTATTTGAGAGTATTTTCGCTACTAGGACGGGGTTGATGATTTGTGAGTATTTCCGCTACTCTAACGGTTCTGTGAGTATTTCCGCTACTCTAACGGTTCTGTGAGTATTTCCGCTGCTCTAACGGGTCTATGAGTATTTCCGCTACTCTAACGGTTCTGTGAGTAGTTTTGCTACTCAGACCGTCTCGAGGAATAAACTGTCTCGAGAGAGGGATTGGAAAGGGGTCTTACCGTCTTCGAAGAGACGTGTCTGGATTGGAACCGTCTCGAGGAATAAACTGTCTCGAGAGAGGGATTAGAAAGGGGTCTTACCGACTCCAAAGAGACGTGCCTAGGTTTTGAGTGTTTCCGGCACTCTAACAATGTGAGTGTTTCCGCCACTCTGACGGCTTTGTGAGTGTTTCCGCCACTCTGACGGTTTTGTGAGTAGTTTTGCTACTCGGACCGTCTCGAGGAATAAACTATCTCGAGAGAGGGATTGGAATTGGAATAAGAAAGGACAATGACCCTATGGGCATTTTGGTCATTTTGCCTCTATTTGGGCCTAACGGGCCCGTGAAGCGATGGAAAGACGGAATTTGGACCTAGAGGACTGATTTCGATTGGAATATGTCCATAATGACTTGAAAACAAATCTGGACGGAGTGTAGACTGCCGAGCAGTCAAAAATGGGGTGCTTACAGCTGCCCCTCTTTTTCTGTCTTTGCTTGTCAAAGACAGAAAACGATAAGAGTAAGAGTCTCATGTTGACCGCGAGGCAGTCGGAGGGACGGACACTGAGATTCTTTCGACAACGGGGGTCGAAAACGGATAACGGGCCAAAAAGGCCTTCGAAAACAAGTCTTGGCGGGAAAAAGGGCAAAACTGCCCAAAATTTATAACTGGCGCCACTAGTAGTGGCGCCTTTGGCAATAAAGCACTGCCGCCAGGCTTAAGGTTAAAAACCAAAAAATTTCTGGTTCGCACACCCACGGGATTTGAAGAGTTTTTTGCAAATTTGTGAGGCATTGTGAGGAATCCGTCTTGGACATTGAAGGAGCACTCCTTGGGGACCACGGGTGATTGCCGAAGGGAGTCCACGTCGCCGGAAAAGTCGCCGGAAGTGAAGATTTCGCCAGAGAACTTCCAAAAGGTTAGTTTTCAAATTTTGTTGATTTTGATGTGTAGAACTTTGTTTGAATCATGTGAATAGTGAAAATTGATGTTTTGATATGTTTTGAACACTTTGGTGATGTTGTTTTTGCAATTTGATGGTTGTTTGATTGAATTTGAGTGATTTTTCATGATTATGCGAAGAGGGTTTTCTACAAGAATAGGAAATTTGTTTCTATAAGCATGGATATTGGGTTTTCTGGCCATGTTTTTGTGCAATATGCCTTAGAAAAATGTGTTTGACAATCGTATGAAGTTTCGTGATTTTTTGAAAACTCGGTGAATTTTTGATTTTTTGAAAAATAGAAAAATATTTAGAAAATTAGAAAAAATTAGGAAATTCAAGAAATTGATGAAATTTTTAAAGTTTGAAATTTGGAAAAATGTAGGAATATTTTGAAAACATTTGAGGTGATTTTGAAAAATTTTTGGGAGCTTTTTGCAAACCATTGATTTATTTGAAAAATAAAACATGAGTTTTGAAAATTTTGAAAAATTGAAAATTGTGCACGGGTGCCATTGTTATGTGATTGTGGCATTGGAAGGTGCATATTTCGTGTTTTGTGTTGATGTCATGGGCGTTGTAGGGGCCACTTTTAAACGGGACTCTGCCGAAATTTTTAGAAATTATGCAAAGAATTGGTTAAAATTTTAGAAATAAAATCTTTTTGAAGGGAAAAGGCAAAGAACCCTTGAGACGTGATTTGGAGTTGGAAAATCAAGATGTGTGAAAATTTTGTTTTTGATTTGTTATTCAAAATCGTTTATTTGTTTTGTGTTAGTTGTTTGTTTTATTTTATTGTTATTTAAACTGCATGGATGGTATATTAACATCACTTACCTTGGCTTACCTTTTCAGGATGGCAGATGCAGGTGATGACGGTTCTGAGAGGAGACGCTGCTCGGGGAAGGCGGCCCGGACCGATTCTGCTGGCGGTTCTAGTCGATCCAGAGGTAGTCGACGATCCATCGGACGATCCTCATCTAGCCAGAGCGGGCAGGGGAGTAGACTACTTGTCGACCCTTTTCCTCCGGTTGAGCAGGCTTTTGCTGAGGAGGTTGACGCCGAGGAGGAGGTACCGGGCCTTGGGGACTAGGTGACCGGCTATGGGAGAGCTTCTTCCAAGCATAGGCAGACAGACGCTGACTTGGGAGATTTGCAAATACCAGATGTCCCACCTCTCGGGGATTTGGCCTATCACCCTAGTGTATATTCCAGACAGCATTTACCACCTCCGCGGGTACACACAGCTTTCTGAGGGGCTGTTCATCAGGTGTTTGTGACCATGCAGTAGGCTGCCCCATCATACCGCGCCTTCTTGGCAGAGATTGGGTTTGGTGCCTTTATGGGATTACAGGCTAATCGCCTGAACCGACACTTGGTATTGGCACTTGTTGAGCGGTGGTTCGGGGAGACTGGGACCTTCCATTTCGTCGGCTTCGAGTTAGGCCCCACTCCTTTAGATTGGGCGATTATTACAGGACTCTCCTTCGTCGGCCGACGGATTACCCTACACCCAGTCAACAGGGACGAGGCCTGTTTGCTGTTGGATTTGCCCCAGCCTGAGCGTTCTGCCTTCCCACTCTCTTGGATTAGTCAGGGTGAGCATACTTTTGCTACTGAGCCATCGCCTGCCCGGCGGGACATCATGAGATGGCGACTTGTGTTGTACATCATCTTTAGCTGCTTCTGCGACAACAACAAGTCACTCGTGCCGTGTCGTTTGGTGAGTATAGTAGCTGATCTGGGAGCTTTGTCTGAGTTGGACTGGGGGTCCTTTTCTTTTGGCTGCTTTCTTCGATCGATGCGGGTTCGGACTTCTTCTTGTTGGGGCAGCATGACTAGCTTTTGGCCCTTCCTTGTCTGGTGGAGTTACGAGTACTTGCCTGTGCGTCGCCCTGCAGTTGTTGATGATGATCTCTATCCTCGCGCTTTGAGGTGGGCTCGTGACCGGGTAGCCCAGCGATCGGAGATTACTGACTTCGTGACGCTCTGGGCTAACCTGGAGCTGATTGAGGCAAGGGATGTGACCTGGCGGCCCTTCATTGGATCAGTCTATTACGAGACGGTCCGGTACCTGGTCCCGTTGTCCTTGTCGAGAGCTGCTTTTCTTAGTGATGACACCTGGGAGTCCTATCTCGGGGAGCGGCATTGGCGGCAGTTTCACGAGGAGTTTCGATCAGCAGGGGCTCCGCCAGAGTACATGTTTGGAGCCCTGGTGGCCGGAGTACCCATCCCCTACCAGGAGCGCTAGCCAGGTGCCGAGTTCTTGCTTCCTCCGGATACGGATTACGCTGCGCACTTTGGAGCCCATTCAGTTGGTGCCTTCACCCGGTTTGAGGTAGTAGTCGGCGGGTACGCTGTTGGCCAGGAGGTGGTTGACTTATGGTGCCGTACTGGAGGATATGTGCCCCAGGCCGAGTTTACTGCTGTGAGAGACCAGAGAGATCGGTACCAGATGGAGCGGGACCAGTACCAGGCCGAGGTAGCTTTCCTGACGGCTCGGTTGTCTCAGATGGGCGGTGGGGGGGGTAAGTTATTCTCTCCTTGCTCCTTATTGCTCTGCTATTGCTTAGTTCCTTTTGTATGCAGCTGATTTCGGTTCTGTCTTTCTTGCAGGATGGTGGTGCTTCGAGTAGTTATCCTCCTCCTCCGATGCCGGGTTTCGGGAATTTTGATCCGGATGATATTGATTTCGACCTGTGAGAGATGCCCCTTGTAGAGACTCTGTTCCCCCTTTACCCCTTGTTCCTGAGATGTACTGATGTTAGACAGTTTTATTTTGCATAGTTTTGTATAAGGATGGATGTTTATGGTATTTAGATGCACAGATAGACAAATATATATGATCAGAGGCATGTGATGTATGATGATGTTAGATATATATTACATGAGTTGATGTTGATGTTTTCTATTTCTACAGGGAGTTATGTCCTATATATGCAAAGCTCATGCTGATTTTTTTTTTTTTTTTTGAACATATGCACAAGTTAGAAATATGTTAATAGAATGACACAGGGTGCTGTTAGACTTGTAATCCTGGGAATGGTAACTCTCTCCTCTTCGGGGGTTTAGCCTCTCTTTTGGCTTAACCTTCTCTTGATTGGATGATAGCACTTCGAACCTTTCTCAACCTCTTGACCGCCTCCCAACTTTCTATCCTAGGGTTAGTGTATAGGGTTATTGGGCTGAGACTCTCGACTCTCGGGGTTTTAGCAACCGCTTACCTGACCTTTGACAGAGCGATAAGTGGCCAGTCATTTCAATCCGAGAAGACTTTATTTAGGACCATAATATGGGCTAGGTTATGGGGTTTTAGAAAAAACGGGATATGTAGGCTCAAATTCAATGTTGCTTCCAGCAAGGTTTAGATCCAAACTGTCCTTAACCGTTTTTCAATAGGATTAGCATCTTCTTTTTCTTTTTTTTTTTTTTTTTTTTTTTTTTTTTTTTTTAGCTTTGGCAGCGTATCTAACTCATTTAGATCAAGCAATCTATTTTCATTCAGAGAGGGCTTTAATAGGGTTGTAATGTAGGCCATGGTTTCGAAGTTTTGCAAGAAAAGGTAAAGGTTCAAGCCTATTGTACCTACTGGGTTTCCTTGTATCCTAGGATCACCCTTTAAATTTCCTTCTCGCTTTTGGCCATATATTTCTCAGGGTGAAAATAACCTCGTTCTTTCACCCTTTCCATGTACTTCTTGAGATAAACATGATTTTCTTTTCTGTGCCCTTGAAGTTAACTCAATCACGATTTTCTTCAGGCCTTTCTTTAGAATCATGGTTTTTTTTTTTTTTGGCCTCTTGCCCCTTGGCAAGTCCTTTATTTTACTTTTCCTTTCTATTTCTTTTCTTTTCTTTTATGAAACAAAACAATTCTTTAACCCTTTCCCCTTAAATCTTTTCCTTGGAAGTTCAATATACCTAGTGTGGGCGGTGATCCCTAGGTTAGGGTTTTGTTAGGAAAGGATAAGTGGCTCAACGGGTTTGGCAATGGGTTGCTTTTGACTGTATGGAAAATGAAATGAGGGCCTCTCTTCATTTTGAATTAGATTGCTTAATCTATAGAGCTTTCAACACTATCCTAGCATGATAGAGGTGGACACCAGTCCTAGAGTTCTCAACTATTGTCTGCCCCAGTGTGGGGAGAACAGTCTTAGATCAGGGTTAACAAGAAAAATTTTCGCTTTCCGCGAGGCACTAGGGGTTAAACAAAGGAAATATGAGGACATTTGTTCATTTATTTAGTTATTTATTCTTTATATGTGGGGGAATGAAAGATGGCTCCTCTTCATTTTGATAAACTGGCCACACATCGTTTAGCCTCAGAGTCTTGCAAGTGCTGCCTTTGGGTAGTATCCTCACTCATCCTTATTCTCTCTCTCTGTGGAAGGCTGCTCATTTGGTAAGTGGTTAACTCAATGCTATCATCCCTTCAAGTTGGATCATTCCATAAGACAAACCATACCCCTTGCGTAGAAAGTAGTCACTAGTCCCAAGAAAGACAAGACAACAGCAATGGAATAAAAGACTGTCATTTGATTATTATTATTATTTTTATGAAAAGCATAAGGTTCTTTAGCAATAAGAAAATGTAAGCATTAATTTAAAAACAAGGAGTAAAAGGGATAGAAATAAAGTGGGTGAGACCACCCCTCTCTTGTACGCTTATGCAAGAAACCCATTTTTAGTATGGCCTTGGGACAATCCCCACATCTTCAACACTCCATTCGCGACCCGGATCCTCTGCCAAGGCGAGATAAGCAAAGGCTTCCCCTAGAGCTCCACAGGCGTTGACAATGTTGATGCGGTTGTTAACCTCCTTCTTGTTTTGTGTAGTGGGCTCTTCTGTAAATAGGGTAATCAGCTCACCCCCTTCCAATTCGAATGGCTCTGCTTGTGCTCTTGGCTTCTCTATCCTCCAGCTCATTTCTTCATAGTTGTACTCATTTATGGGCCAATGACTCTCTAGCAAATGACGTTCGGCCGCGGCATATTTTGTATGCAGAAACTTAGTACCCCATCCATCAGTAACCATGTTTTCAGTAGTCTCATCTCCCAAGAACATTGGCTCCTCAATGGGCCAGTCGGAAGCATCAGGGACTTCATCAGGGTTATGGAGATATATTGGGCATAATGGGAGATCCTCCTCCCAGTCATCTTCTTCCTCAGTCTCCCAATCATCCTCATAGTCTTTGGCTTCGGGCTCGTCAAACACTCCCTTGCCCTCCATCTCTACTAGTATCATATTGATGGTGTGATCTGGTAGAGGGTTAGCAGTCACATTGGGAGTGGGAGCAGGTTTTACCGGCTGCAGATCGATGGTCTTATTGTCGATCAGGTCTTGGATCTTGTGCTTGAGAGCAAAGCAGCTTTCGGTGTCATGCCCCTGGCTACCCGAATGATACTCACATGTAAGGGCGGCATTAAAGGTCGGGGGCAAAGGGCTTGGCAACGGGCGAGCAGGGATGGGCTTCAAGATATTGTTCTTTAGAAGGCTATGGTAGGCCTCGGTTTGGGTGCAAGCTAAGGCATCGAAGGTGCGGATACGTCGAGTAGGTCTATTGAAGTTGGGTCGTGCCCCAGCAGGACCGTAGTTTGGGGTTGGAGCAGGCATGGTCAAGGTGGGCAAGGGCAGGACTGGGTGTGATTGTAGCGGAGGTCAGTATTGAGGTGGTTGGCTAGGCAGAATAGCAGACACTTCATTTTCTTTCCTGATCGTGACCCTTGTAGTAGCCACCTTCTTGGCTATGTTGGCAGTATTTTCTTCGGTCTTGGCATAGGGATCTGTAATTCTTCCTGTCTTGAGGCCATTTTCTATCATTTTCCCTTGCATGATGAGTTCGGAGAAGCTTTTTCCCACGCTTGTGCAGAGTTTCTCATAGAATATACCTTGAAAAGTATGTATAAATAGTTGTACATACTCCTTCTCCTTTAACAGGGGATTGACTTGTGCAGTGGCCTCCCTCCATCTTAGGGCGTATGCGTTAAAACTCTCCTTCTCACCCTTGCTCATCGTCATCAAGGACCAGCGATCGGAAGTGATATCGATGTTGTGCCGGTATTGGGCTTTGAATGCATTGACTAACTCCATCCAGGTTGTGATCTTCCTTAAGTCCAGACGAGCGAACCATTGTAGGGCCGACCCGGTGAGGCTGTGTTGGAATAACTGCATAAGGAGCTTCGGGTCGTTGCCATGTCCACTTAGTGCTCCAGCATATAGACAAAGATGAGCAACAGGGTTACCGGTACCGTCGTACTTCTAGAAGTCAGGCATTTTAAACTTAGCAAGCCTCGGGTGGTCAGGGAAGAAACATAGCTCATCATAGGAAGTGAATCCGTAAGCATCATGGCCATGGAGACTTCGCAACGAATCCTCCAACCCTTGGATTTTCAGACTGAGAGGGTCTAGAGGGGCCTTCTTCGTAACAGGTGAAAGCAATATGGTCTCCTCTTCTTCAGTATTGACCCTTTTGGCATCTTCTTTGGTTTTCCCAACATTGTCAAACTGAAGCAAGATCTTCGGATTAGCGAGTTCAAGGTCTTTAGATGAAGTCGTTGACGATAACGGAACCGCAGTAGTATCCTTCATGGCCAGAGTTTTAATGTGTTTGAGCAACTCATCCATCTTAGTCCTCATTTCATTAACTTCCTCTCGAGAGACTTGAGAGGATTCTTCAGGGTTAGCAGCCATCAATGATGCTTTGTGCCGAGTGATAATAGGATCCCTAGGTGGATGTTGCACTTTCTTGGGAGCAATGTTGACTCAGTACAAGGTGACGTCTGTAAATAGAAATAAAAAGAAACAAAGGAACAAGACAAAAACACAAGTCACAAGTTAGTTTTTGGTTTTTAGAGAGCTTTATGCAATGCATGTCCTAAGGTTGCCCTTGCTTGAGAGGGAGACTAAACATGATGTATTGGCTCACTTTTGGAGATAGTGGGTTTGCCCCTGTATGCATATACTTTACCGTTAGGTGGGAACCTTCAGCCATTCATGCATTCATCCATAAAAATAAAGAAGTACATTAAATTCTGGGTTTCAAATACAAAAGAATTGAAGTACATTTTAATAGGGGGAGGGGGAACATTTTCCTTTAGACTTCCACCTATCTACTTTTACAAAAGGGAAAACCTAAACTACTCTTGAGTCTTCGGATTTGCCTTCCTTGGATTTGATGTTGAGGAGGTCACTAAGAGACCTTGTTGATTGATTGCCCCTTGTCTTCTTGGCAACCCTATCTCCGTGAGCGTAGAGGGATTGGGGCCCCTCTTATGGAATGAATCGAGATGTATGCAATGAGTCCTTAGGGTTACGCGGGAACCCTTAGGGTTTGGGTAGGTTTAATGCAAGGGAGAGTAATGTTAGTGTCACTCTCAATGGGTTGATCATATGCATGAGAATGCAGTGACTTGAGCTACTTGGAACTCTTGTCTTGACATGGAATATTGAATGCATGAACGTGAATATGCGAAGAGTACAAGGAGAGAAGGTACAATTGAAGTAAACATGCATGCATGAACAGTTAGACAGGCATTATAACAGTATAAATACAAGCATTATAACAGCAGGTATAAATGAAAGTAAGAGCAGTCGCCCTTTCCTCCGTGATTTTGAAAACGGTGCTTGTGTCCTAAATCTGGCAGAGGTTCGGCTATGCATGGTGTGTATATGAGTATGAGGTTGAGGGTTGACTAATGCGTCCTAAAAAGGCTCGGTCCCCGAATCTTCAAACCTAGACCCACTCCCCGAGGTGGTGCCATGATCGGTTGGTGATCTGAGCGGGGGAACCATCAAGAGGCCGTAGGCGAAGAAACTGACACAGCATCTTGCCCACAACCAATATACCGTTCCCCCTTTCTAACTAGAAAGGACATATCAGGTTATGCAAGTATGCAGAATGTAAGTGCACATGCAGTGTGTGTGTGATTTTTAAAAGTGGAGGAAAGAGCCCAACAACTCCCATTCATCCTGTACATCACATTCATGCAAAGCAGTTAATAAAATTTAAACATAAAGCGCACCTACAAAACAAAGATGCAAGTATCAGTATGTGGATGACAAACATGATACAAGATAATATGAATAAATGCATGTTTTTTTTTTGAAAATAATTTTGAAAAATTGGTTTTGAAAATTTAAAGTGAATAGGCTTGAACCAAGTTAATTGAAGACTCTACATAGGTAAAGGGTAAAGAGACATGACTAATGGCCTAACCCTCTAAGTCTCCCCAGCAGAGTCGCCAGCTATCGCGCCCAGATTTTTTGCACTCGAGGAATAGTCACCCAAGCGGGAAAAATGCTGTACTCTCTCATTAGAACTCACCCTCCTAAAAGAATGAGTGCGACTAGGTTTGAATTGAAAACAGGTTTGAATAAAGGGCTTTTGAAAAAGGTTCGGAATCGCCACCTAACTTGATTAAGGTGAGTTAGGTTACCTAAAAACTAAGCATAATCCGAAAACTACACTTAGGGTTTTGGGAAAACGATTTCGAAAATATCTCCTCAAGAGAGGGTTTTTTAGGAAAACAGGTTGTTTGGCAACCTTTGGAAAACATTTAGCCCTTTTTGAAAAATAACTCCGTTTGGTCTTTGAAATCAGTGATCTAAGTTCAAAGGTTGGTTACGTGTAGGGAAGACGCACTAAGCTATCACCCTACCCCACCCTTTCGGTACCTACATGTCAATCTACCCTAGATTTACCTACGGGAGTCTTCGATTAACATATGTTCAATCCTATTCACTTTCAAAAACAATGTTTGAAAAATATGATGCATGAGATGCAAGTGCAAAACGAGAGAAGTGGAAAATAGAAATTGATTTGAAAAGAAATTGATTTGATTTGAAAATAGATTTGAAGAAATAGAATTGAATTGGAAAGTTTGAAAATTGAAAGTAGAAGTTTGAAAATAGAAATTTTGGAATTTTGAAAATAGATTGGAATTTGAGATTTGAAAAGATTTTGGAAACTGCACCCATGAGGGTGGAATTGAAAGTTTGAAAAGTATTGTGACCGCACCTATGAAGGTTGCTTACGTATCCCTTTGGGGGAATCAGGTCAGTCGTAGTTCGGACCGGAGTCCGATTGAAAATAGAAGGTTGGATTAAAGAAGGAAATTGAATTGGAAATTGAATTGGATTTGAAATTAGAAGAGGAGATTGGAAATTAGAATTGAGAGGATTGGACTTGCTTTGGAAAGATTGATTTGGACTTGTTTTGGAAAAGGGAAGGTTTAAGAAAACCTAGACTTAGGAAAGAGAAGAAACCTAGGAAAGATTTGACTTGGCTTGGAAGATTTGAAAAGATTGGATTTTAGGAGATGTTTGAAGTAGGAAAGGTCCGATTTAGGAAAGTTTCGAATTAGGAAAGTTTCATTTTTGGAAAGTTTCGAAATTAGGAAAGTTTTGAAATGGGAAAGTATTGAATTTAGAAATTTTTTGAATTAAGAAAATTTTAGTTTGAGAAAGGTTTAAAATTTGGAAAGTTTCAAATTAAGAAAGTTTTAAATTTAGGAAAGTTTTAGGTTTAGGAAAGTTTTGAATTTAGGAAAGTTTTAGAAAATTGGAAAGTTTTGCTTTAGGAAAGGTTTGAAAAAGGAAAGTTTTCAATTTAGAAAATGTTTGAATTAAGAAAGTTTCAACTTAAGAAAGTTTTGAATTTTGAAATGTTTGAAAAAGGGAAATTTTGAATTTGGAAAGATTTGAAATTTAGAAAGTTTAAGATTCAGAAAGTTTTAGATTTTTAGAAAATCTTGAGATTAGAAAAGGTTTGAGTTTAGGAAGAGTTTGAAAACTTAGGTTTAGAAAGTTAAGATTTGAGAGGAGGGTAGAATTAGGAAAGGGTTGAATTAGGAAAGATTTGAATTTTGTGTTTTAAAACTTAGGAAAGATTTTATTTTCAAATTTTGGAAACTTAAGATTTAGGAAAGTGGAGGATTGGGAAGGATTGGAATTAGGAAAGATTTGGATTTGGAAGGGATTGGATTTGGTTTCCAAAAGAAAAGATTTGATTTTGTTTCCAAAAACGGAGGACGGAATCTAGTTTCCTAAACAGGGAGATTTGATTTGGTTTCCTAAAGGGAAGATAGGATTTGGCAAGGATTTGGAAAGGGAGATTCTAGAAATCCTAGATTTAGAAAAATTATAGTTTTGACGTAGAAAAGAGGTTTTGAAAACATGTATAGTTTCGATATAGAAAACAAAAGATTTTGGAAATCTAGGTTTGGGGCAAAGTTTGAAAATCATGTTTTTGGCAAGAAAATTAGGGTTTCCTAATTGTGGGCTCTAAGGCTTGATTTGGACTCTAAGAAAAAGGGATTTTAGAAAGTGCGTTTTTGGAAACGAAGGTTTTGGAAGGAAAACCTAGAGGGGAATTTCTAGAAGGAAGATTTTAGAAAAGAGAGTTTTTGGAAAGATTTTTAGGAGAGATTATTTTTTAGGAAAGTGAATCTAAGGAGTGATTTTAGAAAGTGAATTTTGAGGAAGAGATTTTGGAGAGGAGTTGAAAAAGAGAGTTTTGAAAAATAGATTTTGGAAGGGAGTTTTTGAAAACAATTTTGGAGAGAAGAGTTTTAGGAAAGTATGTTGAAAAAGAGATTTTTAGGAAGAGATTTTTGAAAAGAGACAGTTTTTCGAACGATTAAAAACATCTCACTTTCCTAAAGTAATTCTAGCCATAAGAGGACTAGAACCACTTTAAGAAAGTGGTTTTGAAAACCAGGTTTGAAAATATAGACCAAAAGGCCACTTTTAATATAACACTTTCTTAAAGCAACCCTAGCCATGGAAAGGCTAGAATCACCCTAGAATTGTGGTTTTGAAAACAAATTTTTTTTTTAAAAAAGAGATTTGGATGCAATTTTGAAAACAAGTTTAAAAACGTTTTGAAAAACAACTTTGAAAACGGTTTTTTGGAAGATGCAAGACTATGATATGCACAATGCAATTTGGGGGTCGTGAACATACAAGGCTAAGGCTTCACCACATAATCAAGGGGGCCGGACTCACGTGATCTCTGGTTAGACTATAAGAAAGCCCCCGACACGGTGACTCTCCAATAGTCTAATCCTACACATGGACCGGGAATCTCCTTGTTTCAAGCATGCAAAGAAAGGGCGGGAAAGAGATGGGGGATTAAAATAGAGAAAACCCAAGTGGGTTGTAGAGAGAAGAGAGAGGGGGGAAGTGCGAAAATTTAAATAGGGAGCCTACCGTATGTCTTGTTTATTTTGCGCGCCGTGCTGTCTTCAGTCTTCGGTCTTTGTCTTGATCTTCACCTTCAGTCTTCACGAGTTGTCTTCAAGCTTTAGATGGCAGCTCTTCAAGTCTTTGAAGGTGGGTTGAAGGCTAGTGTATGAGTGTATAGAGGTGTATAGGGATGTATAGGAGGCTAGGGTTTAGTGTAGGGTGGCTAGGGTTTGGGAAGACCTAGGGAGGCTAGGGTTTGGGGAGTGCTCGAGCTCTGTATATCGAATTGTGTGATTTCTAGGTTAAGTTTGCGGACCCCTTTCACGTTGAATGAGGCTCTGTATTTATAGAGGGAAGACAAACCTGGCGCCTGTTGCAGTGGCGCCAGGCCAAATTATACAATGGCGCCACTAGTAGTGGCGCCAGGCCATTTTTTTGCTTGGCGCCACTACTAGTGGCGCCAGCCATTTAGGAAACAATTAAGGTCGGCAAGCAACGTATCTTTGACTAGATTTGGGCGCCTGTACTAGTGACTACCATGTAAACTTTAGCCTGGCTTCACTAGGAGTGACTCCGGAAAGTCCGGGAATGATTTGAAGGAGTCGGGAATGACCCGGAAGGCCGGAAAGGAGCAGGAACACTCAAAATAGTGTCCTGGAGGTATTTGACTTGAAAAATGATGATAAGGTGAGTCGAAAAGGTTGACCGGGCCTTTAGGGGCAAAACGGTCAATCGGACTAGGAAACTGTCGGGGCAAACCCGGATTGTCCCGGAAAAAGACTGGGGATCTGGAAACATTATTTAGAATGTTCCCAGAGGTTGCCGGTTTGATTCCCAGGGCCGGCGTGGTCGGAAATGGAAACCGGCCCACCAGGGGCAAAACGGTCATTTTGTACCGGGTTTGCCGGAACTGACTCGGAATGGTCCGGAAAGGTAAAGGAAGGTCGAGAACACTATAAAAAGTATTCTCGGGACATTACCGGTTTGATACCCAGAGCCGGTGTGGTCGAAGAAGGAGACCGGCCCTCTAGGGGCAAAACGGTCATTTTGCACCGGGTTGGCCGGAACTAACTCGGAATGGTCCGAAAAGGTAAAGGGAGGTTGAGAACACTATAAAAAGTATTCTCAGGACATTACCGGTTTGATACCCAGAGCCGGTGTGGTTCCCGGGACGTTCGGATGCCTAGGGGCAAAATGGTCATCTTAACCGAAAAGTCTCGAAAAAGGTCCTAAGGGTAGTCTGGTCATTTTTCACCGAAGTGAGCTAACAAACATGGGTATTGACCTAGGTTTTGAGTGTTTCCGCCACTCAGACGGGGTTTGAGTATTTTCGCTACTCGGACGGGGTTGAGTATTTTCGCTACTCGGACGGGGTTGATGATTTGTGAGTATTTTCGCTACTCTAATGGCTTTGTGAGTATTTCCGCTACTCTAACGGTTCTGTGAGTATTTCCGCTACTCTAACGGTTCTGTGAGTAGTTTTGCTACTCGGACCGTCTCAAGGAATAAACTGTCTCGAGAGAGGGATTGGAAAGGGGTTTTACCGTCTCCGAAGAGACGTGCTTGGATTGGAACCGTCTCGAGGAATAAACTGTCTCGAGAGAGGGATTGGAAAGGGGTCTTACCGACTCCAAAGAGACGTGCCTGGATTTTGAGTGTTTCCGCCACTCTAACGGTGTGAGTGTTTCCGCCACTCTAACGGCTATGTGAGTGTTTCCGCCACTCTGACGGCTTTGTGAGTGTTTCCACCACTCTGACGGTTTTGTAAGTAGTTTTGCTACTTGGACCGTCTCGAGGAATAAACTGTCTCGAGAGAGGGATTAGAATTGGAAAAAGAAAGGACAATGCCCCTAAGGGCATTTTGGTCATTTTGCCTCTATTTCGGCCAAACGGGCCCGCGAAGCGATGGAAAGACGGAATTTGGACCTAGAGGATTGATTTCGATTGGAATATGTCCACAATGACTTGAAAACAAGTCTGGACGGAGTGTAGACTGCCGAGCGGTCAAAAAAGGGGTGCTTACACTATCTCTTTCTTTTTTAAATCAAATCAAATCAAATCAAATTCATCTCTTCAAATCTATTTCTAAATCAACTCTCTTCTATTGCACTTGCATATCATGCATCATGTTAGTTTCGTTTCAAACGTTGTTTTTCAAAGTGGATAGGATTGAGCAATAGTTAGTTAAAGACTCTCATAGGTGAATCTAGGGTAGATTGACATGTAGGTACCGAAAGAGCGGGTTAGGGTGATGGCTTAATGTGTCTTCCCTACACGTAACCAACCTCCGAACCTAAATCACTGATTTCAAAGACCAAACAGAGTTTTTTTTCAAAAAAGGGCTAAATGTTTTTCTAAAGGTTGCCAAACAACCTATTTTCTTAAAAACCCTCTCTTGAGGTGATATTTTCAAAACCTTTTTCTAAAACCCCTGAGTATATTCTTCAGATTATTCTTAGTTTTTAGGTGACCTAACTCACCTTAATCAAGTTAGGTGGGGACTCCGAATCTTTTTCAAAAGCCTTTTATTCAAATCAATTTTCAATTCAAACCTAGTCGCACTCATTCTTCTAGGAGGGTGAGTTCTAACGAGAGAGTGCAATATTTTTATCGCTTGTGTGTATTCCTCGATTGCGAAAAATTGGGCGCGACAACGAGAACACTCACTAGGTTAACACGAGTTCTGCCACTAAACCACCCAATGTCACGGGACCGAATGGGCTCTTGGCCTGGGCACATTTATTGAAAAAAAGGACCTCTAGAAACCAACCTTTCCCAACCGTCCGAGTGATAAAAATACTTGTAAACCCAAGTCAACATCGACGCTTGCTAGCCTTTCTCGGTGAAAAATGAGCAAACTACCCCTTGGGCATAATAGTATGTCTTGCGAGAAAGTACAAAGTCCTCGAGATTGTAAGTCGAACAAACTTGGCACATGTTACAAGAAAATACAAACTGCTTGAGATGATAAGTCCATCTAACCCCGCACATTTTCAAGAAAGTATCAAGTCCGCGAGATGGTAAGTCCACCTTCTCAGACTATCCCTGGACAGTTTGGCATGTTCAATATGCCATTCCAATCAACTCCACACCAATTTTGATGATACCCAGTCAAAATGATCATTTTGCCCCTAGCAGCCTCGATACGCTCACCAAGAAGTACAAGTCTGTCGAAACGGCAATATCACACCAGACTACCTCTAGGTGTTCAGACACACTCTTGTGCTAGAATAAAGTCCACTCTGGCCTCATTCCAACATTTGATCAAAATGACTATTTTCGCCCTAGGGGCTCGAGCCTCCGCTCCAATCACACTGGCTTTGGGAATCAAACTAGCATCCATCAGGATACCCCGCCAAACATCCCCATCCATTTCCAAGTGAGTCCCTTAACTCAAAACACCTCTAAGTCAACAAAAGCTTCCTAGAGTGTCTCACAAAAGCTCCACTAGGGTTGTTTTTTTCTCTGATTTCCTGATAAAACACACCGTCATATGGCTTGAGAAATGTATAAACTAAGGAATTCCCAAAATCCTTTCTAGAGATCTATCCTTCGATATGGCTCGATTGAAAGGATCAATTTCTGAGGGCCTCGATCACATGGTCTAAAAGTTGCCACTTTGAAAAACTGTTGGAGTGTCTCACAGTGGCTCTATTAAGCTTGACTTTTTCTTCAATTCCTTGATAAAAACACACTGTCAAGCGAATTGAAAAATGCATAAATTAAAAAATTCCCTAAAACTTGTCCAGAGGACTCCCCATTGATACAGTTCGATTGAGGATGTCGCTTCCTCGAGGCCACAATCATGTGGCGTAAAAGCGGCCATTTTCGAAAACCCTCGGAACGTATTGCAAATGCTCCAAAAAGCTTACATTCATGCATGCTTCTCATGGAAATATCTCCATCACTAGATCTTTTGAAGCTCCTTGAAGGCTCCCGGTTCATGAGAAACAACGGGCAAACATCGTGAACTTGACCAATTTTCCTAAATCGTTTCCAGATTGCACGAATATCAAGGCAAAGCTAATATAAGTGTTTTCAACAGTGGAGCATGTGCTACATGTGCCCAAAAAATGATTAGATTAGACAAAATTTGCCTTGCCGCCCAAGCTGGGTTAGTAAAAAGATTGCCACATGTCATCCTCTCGTTGGGCGCATCTAAGACATAAGCTTAGTCAATTTGCGACTAAGCGCATGTGTTACATGCACCACTATGGTGGTTCTGTGCCTATAAATAGTGGCCACTCCCCTTGCGTATTTTAGACTCGAAAATAGTAGTAAAACTCTGCCAAATTCAATCCAAAACTCCGAAATTCAAGAAAACCTTAAGTTTTTTAAAGCTCCAAGCCAATTCAAGCCTTCTCAAGTCCATTCATGACCATTCAAGGTCAAGGCTACTCAATAATGGTGGATTGAAGACCAATGTGGGTTTCTCTTTACATTTATGTCTCCCCCACTCCATCTCTTCTCTCTCTAAGCTCACTTGAACTTTCTCTATTTTGACTCCCATCTTCTACCTTCCTTTATTACATACTTGGAATAAGGGGGTTCTTAGGCCATACTTAAAGGAAAGCCTATGAGAATCACTAGTTGGGGAATCTCTCATAAGCCTACTTAAACATAGTATGGCTCTAGAACCCCTTTCAGCGTGGTGTAACCTTCAATCTTGTATGCTTCATGGCCTTTTGCATATAAATGTTATATTGTTCATGTGTTGCTTTCTTTGGCTTCATTTTCTATGTTTCAAATCATTTTAAAAAACACCATTGTTTGCTCCTTCAAAATTTCTTAAAAGTTTATGTTAAAATGATTTTCAAAAAGTGTATTTAAATTGGAGTTTCTTGAATTTAAAGCCTAAAACCCTCGGTTTCCATGCCTTATAAAGCCCTCCTAGAAACCCTAACCTCCATTTCACATATTTGCATTTTACTCTTTTAAGTTGTATGAAAGTGATTTCAAAATCACCCTCCAAAAGTCTTTCCAAAATCTCTATTCTCTTTAGTCTTCCCCAAAAATTACTTTCAATGCTTTCTATTTCTATGTTGATTTTTAAAGTTTTACTCTCTTGAGTTGTGTGGTTGGAATGGTCCCCATGTAACCCTCTCTTGAGTGGTATCCCCAAAATTAACATAGTAACCCTAGCTCACTAAAGCTGCTTTCAAAACCTTAAGTAGTTTTCCCAAAAACAACCCTCTTTAGGCAGGCTTTCAATGATTTTGGTCTCTTGAGTTTTGAGTTTACAATGGTCTTAAGGAAGTCCTCTTTAGAGTGGTCTTCATCAAAACAACCATATGAACTTTAGTTCACTAGAGTGGTTTTAATACCCCAAGGGTGGCTTTCAAAACCACCTTCCTTAAGGAGGTTTTCAAAAAGTTCACTCTCTTGAGTTTGCACAAAAGTGGTTTTCAAAACAACCCCCATTTGAGTGGTTTTCAAGCTTTCAAATGGTTTTCAAAATCTCCTTTTAAAGTTTCATGCATTAAAACTACTTTTCCAAAACCACTATGCCCAAACCTAGTACAAAACCACTAGGTCCGAACACTAGTTTAAAACCACTTCTCCAAAACCACTAAGTTCAAAACCCTAGTCCAAACCCGCTTTTCAAAACTACTCCTCCAAAGCCTAGGTTAACTCGACTCTAGTTACACTTTGCCTTAGGTTAATCTAATCTTAGTGAGTTAACCCTAGGTCACTTTAACCTTAGGTTAAATTAACCCTACTTAATTAACCCTAGATTAAGCTAACCCTAGTTAGTTAACCCTAATTTATCAAACCCTAAGTTAACCTAACCCTAGTTAATTAACCTTAGGCCCTCCTAACCTTAGTTGTCTTAACCAAGGTTAGTTAAACTTCAAGGCTCCAATTCAAAAGCCCTTTTCAAATAATCTTTCAACTCAAAACCATTTTTATGGCATGCTTTCAAAAAACATCCTACTCTCTTGAGTTTTCAAAAATCAATTCTAAAATCTTTTCAAATGTTTTTATACTCTATCCCAAATTGTTTCTAAGAACTCTCTTAAACTTGTCTTAACTAAAATGGTTAGATACTTAACATTTTCTAAGAACTATTTTCAAAACTCTTTTGAGTTCAAGTTTTAAAAAAAAACCTTCCAAGACTCCCATAAGTCAATTATCAATCATGCTGTTGCACGAATTACGACTGACCTGATTTTTGCCACATGAGATACGTAAGCAACTTAAAAAAACCTAGGTGCGGTCATCACATCCTTCAAATGCATACCACGTCCTTCAAATGGACACTTTTCAAAAACATTTCAATTCTATAATTTTTAAAACTCGCTCGAACTACGAATAACCTGATTATCACTAATGAGATATGTAGGCAACCTTCAAATAGGTGCAGTCATAACATTATTTTCAAGTCAAATATCTTTTTGAAAAATCTTTTCTCAAATTCAACAATCTTTCCAAAATCTAGTTTCAAACCTTTTTTCAAAATTTTCAAAAATCTTTCCAAAACCTATATCATGTATCATTCATCTAAAAAGTGATGACTAAATCCCTATTTCAAAAGTCTAACACTAGATATAAAGTGGATATTAGTAACTGGTAATTTAAGTGAGTTAATTAAGAGTGAAGAGACATGTAGGTACCAAAATAACAAGATGGGGTGATGATCTTAGAATTTCTTCCGTACATGTAACTAACTCCTGAACCATAGATTTCTATTTCGAATACCAAAATTGGAGTCACATTTTTCAAAAGGGCTTTAAAAACATTTTCAAAGGTTGCTAAAAAAACCTCTTTTCTAAAAAACCCTCTTAAGAATGATGTTTTCAAAATATTTTTGAAAAATCTAAGTTTAATCTTCGGATTATACTTAGTTTTAGGCGACCTAGAACATTTTTAACTATGTTAAATGGTGACTCCCAATTTTTTTAAAAAACCCTTAATCAAATAAAGTTTTCAAGTTCAAACCCCTGTTGCACTTATCTTTCTAGGAGGGCAAGTTTTAACAGAAAGAGTACTGTGCTTTTTTAGAGTCAAGTGGGCTTAGGTAAAATCAAAGCACATCACATATGTATATATGTAAGCTTGTATTTTTTTTTTTACAGCAATTTAGGTATAATCCACAAAAAAATCCAACCTATGGGCATACTAGGACTGTTAAATACTCACAAACAGACACCATAACGTCCCGACATGGGAGACTAGCCCAATGAGCAAAGCCAACCCCCAATCCTGTGCAGTTAAGCCTCAGATGCCTTACAGGCTGTCATGAAGACCTTGACTGAGCCGGCACAAGACTTACCCCACATCTGGACACTAGCACATGGTTTATTTGTTTGTTTGTTTATTTATTTATTTATTTATTTTTTATAGCAATCCAGATATAATCCACAAAAGGATCTAATCTTTATAGATATATTAAAACTGTAAAATACTTAAACACACACCCCCTAACTTCCCGATGTGAGACGCCTATGTTAAGGATCCAACCTTTATGTAAGCTTGTATGTATTCTATATAAATGGCCTTTGAATAAAAAAGACTATGTAAGGGGTATTTATACAAATGTAAAATGGCAAATAAAAAAATATTATTGAATTGTTGATTAGAAATAGAATTTTTGATGGTTGGATAGAGGGGCATTTTTAAATTTTCAAGAGGCAAATTGAAATGTATTATAAAAATGTATTGGTAAAAATGTTTTTATTTAAAAATTTTGAGGGGACATATGCTGCTCCACCCCTATTTGCCCTTTCAAAAATTAAATGGGTTTTGACTGAAAAATTTTGAAATTTGAATTTGAGGATAAATTTCTAAATTATTATAAAAAAAGTTAAGAAATTTTCAATAAGAATTCCAAGTTTTTTTTTTAATTTTATATTAAACTTCTCAAAATTACGTGAGATTATCTGTATATTGGTAAATATTAGTTAATTAGGATTAGAAAGCACAAGTTTTTATATTTCATTATTAGACCAATACTATTATGGAACATGTAATATTATTAATTTAAAATATAAAAAATTAAACAAAACTAAATTAAGAAATAATGTATATCACTGCAACAATACGATTTCTATTGAGAAACCAAGAGATTCCCGAAGATAGAGATGTTTCCGCTGTAATACATGTAAAGGAATGGTGAAAGCAAAACACCAACTACCATTTGGAGACTTTTGAAAGGGTGTGCATGGGTGAGCTTCTAGTGCAGAACTCACCCGAACCAGCAGAACCGTATAGTATGGTTAGAATACAAGAGTGTGTCCAAGTTGAACAAGTGGGCATACGTCTTTGCTAACTCAAGTTCAATCAATTTTTAAAGTCAAATCACGAGAAATATATTTTTTTATAAATACCCAAGTTCTAGTGTAAATAGTTTGTCTTAAATCGGATCGAGCTAAGAATTAGTTTAGGTGCACGTAAACTAATTCAAACACTATACTCCAAAAAGAAATAAAAATTTTCGAGAAAAGGGTTAGCCCGTGGCATCCAACGGTGAAGCTATCATGAAGGCTGACTTGGGCTATAGCCTAGGGTAGCCTGGCTAAAAAAAAAAAAAAAAATTACTAATTATAAATTTATCAAAAATACAATCTAGCCCAGCCCATTATTTTGTAGCTCATCCAAGCCACTCCAGACCATCTCGATTTCAAACCCAACCACATAGAAACATCACCAACCCACTCCAGGATAGTTTATTTTTTAGTTTTACTTTTGCTCTTCATAGCCCAGACCCAAAAAAAAAAAAAAAAAGCATCAACATAAATCTAATAGCTCAATTACTTTGACAAATTACAACGAACAGGATCTCAAACCGGAAAAAACCCTTTTAAGTGTAAGATTTGATATCCATAGATATATAAATGCTGTTTGATTTAAGGTCTCACCAAAACTTTATGAATCTTGATTTCTTTATGATGTTGAACTCTTGATATTCATTCATTGAAATCTTTGTTTTAGTTGAGAATTTTCTCTTTAGATTCTAGATAGGTAGTTTTTGGTGTTTTTTACTAAAGCCTTTATTCTTTTGGTTTTTGTTTTTTGTTTTTTTTTTTTTTTTTTGTTTGGAACTATTCGATTTTGCATGGAGTTTTTATCTTTTCTTATTTTTCCCTTCTTTTATTAACTGCCTTTTGTTTTTATCCCTTAATTGATCATAGTAATATTGGAGTCTCTAGCAAAATCCCAACAAGCAATGGTAACGTCACAAACCCTAGGGGTAAAATTTGTCAACTAGCAAAGCCTACCGATAAGCAAAGTCGATAGGGGTAAAATTTGTCCCTAGACTATTGATCTTATTTTTTCATCACTAATCTGCCGACTAGTCGACTAGGAAAGTCCGACTGCCTTGAAAATATTTATTTTCTGTAGGTCGGGTTTGTTGTAATGTAAATTGATTTTTAAACTCTTCATCTGGTGTCACTTGATTTTGTCTTTGATTATTTTTTTTTAGTAATAATTCAGCTTGTGGTGCATAAAGATTTCCTACAAAGATTTGTAAACCTGATTCTAGTTCTACTTTCATTCAAGCATTCATAGTGATTATTGTATATATTTAGAAGGCAAAAATAAGAGTATTGGAGGAGCACTCAACTCCATCAGAACTCAACAAAGTGAAATCTCAAGAAACACTAGTAACTTGAACTAATGTGCAAAAAATGCAGTCCATTTGGAAAGTATAAAGAAAAAATAAAGAAAGGAAGATAACACAGAAAAAAGAATTAAAAATGATTCTTGCACGACCCAAAGTGTCAGTATCCAACACATCCTGCACTGGTGTCCCAATGAGAAATATCCATAAAATACCAGTCAACATAATCATAATAAATGGTTCACTAGTGGGGTTTAGTGCTTAAAAACTTAATCAAATTCTATGATTATCCACGTCAAAAGAAATTTTTTTGAAGTGATCGATTCAGATTCGATAATGGATGATTCCTATTCTATAAAGAAACATCGGGCACACTTTAATAGTTTACTTTTATGTGAGTATTTTTTTATTACTTATGTATTTATGTATAAATTTACTAAATTAATTGTAAACTTGCTCAATTTATATAATTTTTGCATATTCATGTTTTGTAAAAAAATTTTTGTAGTTTATAAAATTTGACTTAGCTTAGGATATTTCAAATTTCATTATAACTTCAGCCTTCTAATGTACCAAAAAGAAAAAAAAATAGTATGGTTAGAAATGGTAACCAAATACAACATTATTTCAAGAAGAATGCTCGGTGACAGCCTGTCACCAGCACTTTCGTTATTAACATATACTGCAGACATTTTCTTCTGGATGTGTGTGGCTTGTGCATGCTTTCGGCTTAAAAATGTTATTTTAATCTAATCCGTGATCTTTTGGCTACTAGTTACGCAATTCACTGTCCCAAATTCCCAATGGGCGGTTCAGACCCACAGATTTTCTTCAAACATTCAGTCATTGCTCTATATAAAGTGTCAGTGCTCGTTGCTTGTTTTGCATACAAAATTCCGGAGAGTTGATTTTGTCTTCTCTTTCTTGGAGATTGTTTGCGTGTTTTGAATCCTCCTTTCCTTAACTCTTATGGGTTGATTAGTTCTTGTGTTCAAGCTTCAGTCTGTAAATTCTTTAGTCATCTCTCTCTCTCCCTCTCCCTCTCTCTCTCTCTCTCTCTCACACAGACATTCTAGTGTTCGAAAGAATTGGTATTTTATATATACAAACAGATAAATATATATATATATATCTTAAGTTTTCATCCTGGTTATCGCAGGTAGTGGAAGATTTCTTGTTTCTTTGACGTGCAACGTACGTAGAGCTTTCATTATTTTGTTTTGTACCTATGTATGGAGCTTCAATCTTTCAGTTAACGTCTGCTTTTTCTTTTTCTTTTATTTTTTTTCCTTCTTTTTCTTTTTTTGTTCTTTGACTTTCTTAATCTGTTTTGGGTTATGTTATCCATATTCCAACAGTTCTAACTTTACTGACATGACCTTTTTGATTATGTATGGATAATAGATGTGTTCTAGGCTTCAAATATGCATGGATAATGTCTCTCTCTCCCTCTCTCTCTCTCTTTCTCTCTCTCCTGTTTATCACTTATTTCATCCGAATTACTTTTCCATTACATTTTTTTTATAATTTATTACCTTTTAAGTTTGTTTTCCACATATTACGAGAATATATACTTTATGTTTGGTAACTTTCTTTTTCTTTTTTTTTTCTGTTGTTTGTTTTTGACATTTTTCTTTAAAAATATACTAAAACAGTGTTTAATAATTAATTTTAAAATTTTTAAAACTAAAAAAAATCTTGAACAAATTTGAAAACACAAAAACATATTTTTTGTGTTTTTTTTTTCAAGTCTTCTCCTTCAATTTACTAACCATCAGCCGCAGTCCATTACCTCTATCGGCTACTGACCACCACTACCACCACCATTACGTCTATATGCTAAAAATATTCATTTAGCATATCTGCCATCAATGTTAAATGAATATTTTTAGATCTAAAATTAATAAAAGATAAATATCACCAAGTTACATGAATATTTTTTATATGTACAATTAATAAAAGATAAGTTACAAATTTGGGATAGAAAAAATGTTTTCTGTTCTTATTTTTTTTATTTTTTTTATTTTGTGAAAAACAAAAACAGGGCACAAAAAAATTAACCCCAACAAACAAACAACTGACAGACCACCAAACTGCTTCTAAACTTTTATATGTAAAATACAGTAGTTTCTATTCAATATCAACAAATATAAAACCCAAATTAATTATTTCTTCATCCATTTCACCTATTTATTTTGCCGAACGGAACAAAGGAATATATATGCAAAAAAATGAAGGGCAAAAGCGTAGCATCATATAAACAAAAAACCAAAAAGTACAAAGTGACAAAAGCTCAACTCAAACATTGAGCTCATCTATAAACTCTGAGAAGCTAGTTCACAAAAATTTTGTTTTCAATTAAACTAAAAAAATATGCACTAGAAAACCTTTTGGTAGATTAGTATATGACAGAAACCTCATGACTTTTTATTTTATTGGATCACGATGTATAAAAATAAATAGATCTTATCCATAGTCTACTGTACAAAAATTTTAATAATTTATTAAATTAAATCAAAAATTTTAAATTGTGAGAAGTGTCACTAAAATAAATAATAAAAAAAACTTCAGCAGAGATGTTTTGTGTACATACTGTATACGACGGGTTTACACCCCTTTCATAGTTTCGTCCATAGCTTTCTTTCAAAATGTTTCCCTTTGTGCATGTGTTTTTTCCTTTTTTTTTTTTCCTATTTCCTTTCTCGTTTTGTCATATTCTTCGGAGTCAGTTTTTAATAATTATCTGTATCCACTGATGCTCTTAATATTTTATTCAACAAACGACAAAAAAAAAAAAAAAAAAGAAGGAAAATCAATTGAACAAGAAGGTTTTGACTTTGTGCCATTTTTGCTTCAGAAGCGAAACAGGAATATGAAGCAGATGATATTTCCAGGGGTCTCAGTCTCAGTACTGTTCCTCCTACTGGGAGTCCTATCCTTATGTCTATGGACGGCCTTAGCCTTGGCAGAATCAGAATACGTGAAGTACAAGGACCCGAAACAGCCCATTGAAAATCGAATCCAAGACTCATGAACCGAATGACTGTAACAGAGAAATTGGTCAGATGAAGCACCTTGAAAGGGTCAATACGACGGCGGCGATGATGAGATGGAGATTACTCCATCGGTAGCATACTAAGCAGCGTAGGAACCTGGCCACTTCCACAGGCTACTGCAAAGGACTGGGTTGAGATGGTGAATGCGTTCCAGAAGGGTTCTCTCTCTAGTAGACTTGGAATTCCTGTGCTCTTTGGAATCGATGCCGTACACGGGAACAGCAATGTCTACAAGGCTACAATATTCCCCCATGACATTGGACTTGGAGCAGCGAGGCAAGTACATAATCCCCTGATATGATTACAATGGTATTGCGTATTCACCACCACTAGACCGACTTAAAAGACGATTTGAAGTTTAAAGTGGCAAACTATTTTTGTTTAAAATTTATTTTTCTCGCCTTTTGATATGTTAAAGTATTAATTAAATTTTTATGTTAAAGTTCAGCTAAAATTCCTTTTCAATGATGAGAGTTTAAGATTTCAGAACATTTATATGTTAGCAAAAGAGTTGTACAAGTTAAACTTTTAAACTTTCTTGTATTGATAAAAGCATAGGTAGCTATATTTTTAAAAAATTTCTCAAGTTAATTAGAGTAGTTGATATGGGTCATTTTCTCCTTCCTTGTGGTTTTTTTTATATTTATTTATTTGGACTAGAGCCTTTTTTCTCATTCAAATTGAGACTTTTTTTTTTTTTGTTATTTTCGTGTGGTCTTTTTTTTTTTTTTTCCTTGTCTGCCTTTTTCTTATTTAGAATAAGGACTTTTTTTCAAAAAATAATTTAAATTTATACAAAACTTTAACTATATTTTGTACAGTTTTAAAAAAAAATTAGGGCCATAAAAAATTGGGGCCTAAAGTGATTGCTTGAAGCTTTACATATGTGCTGGCCTGACCACCACCACTACGATGTACTCCTTATATTTTGGGCAAGTACATAATCTATGGGACGATGATAATTCTAGTGTTTCTGATAACATGTTACAATTATTGATATGATAGCCTCATAATCTTACAGGAATTCGGACCTTGTGAAGAGGATTGGTGCTGCAACTGCACATGAAGTTAGAGCTACAGGCATTTTGTGTACGTTTGCACCATGCATCGCTGTATTCATTCAGATCTTTAAAATCATATTCCCAAGCTTAATAGTTTCTCAAACTAGTGGATTGTTACAAACTAGCTATATATTCCTTGAATCTAATTTTATCTTAAAAAAATCTATGAAACAAGTATGTAGAGATCAGAGACGGGGCCGTTGCTATGAAAGCTACAGGGAGGATCACAAAATTGTACAAGAAAAGACTAGCATTATAGAAGGTTTACAAGGGGAGATCCCCTCCCAATTTACCGAAGGGTGTTCCTTGTGTTGGTGGAAAGTAAGCTTATGTCGATCGCTAGTTATTTTGATACTTGTCCAAAAAACTTGTGCGATTTCAAATATACGAATTTACATAATACCTTTTAGAGGGTTTTGTTCAGATTTATCACAATTTAACTATTTAATTTTAATCATAATCCTTTAATCTATTACATGCCGGAATTGTATGTCAAAAGTAATGCAAACAATCACATGCAAGATGAGACAAACGATATTTTGATATGAAAAAATCTGAGTAAGTAAAACTACGGGACCTAGGCCAACCGGGTAGGTACTATTAAGAATAAATATAAAATAGACAACTCTCAACCCAATCCTAAATAATTTCAATTATTAGGTGCCAACTCTAAGTGCTTGTGGGTATGCTATTCTTGTATTGGCCAAATTCCACAATTGCATATATGTTCTTTTATACTATTCTTCAATACTTGATTTAAGTATGGATCTGCGCAACACCTTAGGAATCTCACCATAGACTAAACTCAAAACTACCTATGCACTTGTATCATTCACTTAATACGAGTATTTTTCCTTGACTTCCTTCAAGATACGAACCAACCAACGAAGAAGGTTGATCTTCATAAGAATCAAGTTGAAAGCCAATTCCAGGTGTTTAGAAACTTATGAAACACTTTTCTGTGCAACTCAGCTTTCATCAAAACCCTCTGAATACAAAGAAACTTTTTAATCAACCTCTAAGAGATCTTAGACTTCTGTTTTGGTTATGAGGCAGAGTAGGATTTCTAGCCTTCATCCTGGTCCAAATCATTGCCCAAACTGATTTTCTCTACTCGAATAGCAGTCTTGTGCGCATCACTAGATCGAAAGATATCGAGATCAATCAAACTCGCACTTTGTTGGTGCAACAAGGACCGAAAGGTATCGAAGGCTTCAATCGAAAACAATAGTTGCTGAATTATCGATCAAAAGATATCGAGGTTTCTCAGAAGTATCGAATTTTCTGACAGTCACCACTCTCTGATTCTTCAATCGAAGTCGGGCGAGATCTATCTAATGATATCAAAATTCTCTGTTTTACTTTAATATGTTATTATAAGTACACGCATGCACTTCTTAGTATATGTGTAGATGATAAATACTCCAGCTTATATACTAGTCTTAATTTCTTATGACTAACAACTCCCTTAAGGCACTTAACTCATGATTACATGAAAGCATTATAAGATACAAAGAAAGTGTTTTAGTCTTTGGAATTAGCCTACTATCATATCACCGAACCGAACATTTGATATTAAAGTTTGCACCTCATATGAGACTCCTCTAAGCTCTAACCATGGAAAATTTTCTCTGTACCTTTTAAAGGATAAGGTCATGGCATGTGCAAAGCACTTTGTGGGTGATGGTGGCACGACCAATGGAATCGATGAAAGCAACACAGAGATTGACTGACAAGGATTGATGAGCATTCACATGCCTGCATACTAGAACTCCATCAGCAAGGGTGTGTCAACAGTCATGGTGTCTTATTCGAGCTGGGATGGAGTAAAGATGCATGCTAATTCTTATCTGGTTGCAGGATTTCTCAAGAGCACCCTTAAATTCGAGCTATAGATATTTAGTAGTTTTGAGAAATGGAAACACCGCTAGCTACACATACCCTGTGCAAGCAGCAATTCAAGCTGGCATTGGCATGGTTAGTCGTTCTCTTCTAAATAAGGAAAAGAAAAACGTTCTTAGAAATGCATTAGAAATATTTTTAATTCCATTGATATTCCTACAATAAATAAAAGAAAATTGTTGATTATGTGAAAATAAGTTCCGACTTTGAAGCTCTTTGATGGGTTTTTTTATTTATTCTTTTTCCCCTAGATCATGGCCATTTACAGCCATACGGAATTTGTTGATATTGTGACATCCTTAGTCAATAGCAATGCCATCCCCATGAGTCGTATTGATGATGCTGTGAGGAGGATTTTGAGGGTTAAGTTCACTGTCGGTCTTTTCGAGAATCCCTTGGCGCTCTTAGCCTGGTCGATGAACTTGGAAGTCAGGTTAGTCAATCTACACTTAGAATTGCTAGTATTCCAGGAATTGAACTTAATTTCTATTTATGCTGGGTTTGGAATTCAAATTTATCAAAAAAGAAGTAAAGAAAAAAAAATATGAAAAAAAAGAGAACAAAATGAAAAAGAATTTATGTTCACTTTTTTCCCACCTCTCCCCGAGGAGACATCCAAGATCCTAGTTGCTGAAAGCCATGCAAACAATTTGGGTTATCAATGCGGTGGTTGGACCATTACATGGCAGGGACTCAGTTGCAACGACCTAAGTATCGGTGTCTTACCTCAAATTTGAGTTAGTTTGGTTCTATATGTTTAAAACTTTGCAAATAGTAATTTGTTTGACAAGGGATTATCATCTTATAAGGGACAATGGGAACCACCATCTTAAATGCCATCTCGATTGTGTTAGCCTAAGTTTATTCAAATAGAATTTTATAAATAATTTTTATGATAACTTATTTTTATTTATAAATGTTTTCTTGATTAAATATATTCAATATTTTTATTCCTTAGTTTAGTTGGTGTAATAAAGTTATGCAGGATTATGAAGCACTTAAAAGAAAGATCAAGACTTGAAAAATTATATCTAAATTCTTGATAATCATGTTTTAAGAAAACATGATTCAAGGAAGAAAATAAGGGACATAATTTTTTTCTAAGATTAAAATTCGATGAAACTATATTCTATAATACAGTGATAGTAGTTTGCTCATATCTTTTGATCTAACCATTAGATTGATTTGATTCTTGAGAGGCTAGAAAGAAGACTCAAATGTCTAATTATGGTGTTTTATAAAGTTTTCATGAAAAATAATTTTATGGGATGAAAATGAGAGGTAAAGTGACTTATTAGATTTGAAATTTAAAATATGACAGCTTAGAGACAGTCATGGTTATTGGACTACATCTTTTGATCTAGAAGTCCAAATAATCTGATTCTTGAAGTTACGAAAAGTTTACATCCATATATACATTTGATATGTTATATGAATTTTCAAATTAAAATGTTATATAGGTAAAAGACAAGGTGAAAGAAGACTTAGTGCTGTAGAAATTCAAAGATGATAGTTAGAGAGACAGTCTGAGTATTTCACTCATATCCTTTGAGTCAAATATTTAAATGCTTTAATTCTTGAAGATCTAAAAAATATAACGTCTATATCTACATTTCATATCTTATAGAGATTTTCAAAATCGAACGTTTGTTATATGAAAAAACTGATGTAAGTTGACATAACTGTGTAAAAATTCAAATAGGCCAACTGGGAGACAGCTCGAGTAATTTAATCATAACTTCTGATCTGACCATTGGAACGACCAAATTCTTGATGTTCTGAAAAGCTAACTTCCATGTCTACAACTTTTCTCTTATAACAATTTTCAAATGTGAACGTTATCAAGGAGTAAATTGAGATGGAAATGAAGGCATCTAGTCTAAAATTCAAAGCTTGTCTGGCAGCAAGTACTTCAACGGAAAGAAATGTCTTCAATATTCTCCAACGGTTATAAACTCATTCGAAGTTACAAATCATCCTCCTATCTTTATCTATAAATAGAGATACACTTGGGGAGTAAAGAAGAACAACAAGAACAATAAGAGTTTGTGCATCAAAGTGTTATTTATCTTATAAAATCTTTGAGAGTTTCATTGTATCTTATCTTGTATTATTTTGAGAGCTTCATTGGCATATTCATTCTTTAAAAGAATTTATTTGTAAGCAAGAGTGGTTGTACTCTTATTCTTTCTTATTGTAAGGAGAATACTAACTAGTAAAAATAGTTAGAGGTTGGGTGTGACTAGCATCTGTATAAAAACTAGTTAGAGTAAGGGATCACTTGATTAGGTATGACTAGCACCTATGTAAAAATTAGTTGGAGGGATGTGACTAGCATCTGTGAAAAAAATTAGTTATAAAAAAGGACTAGTGCTTGGGTTAAAAGGCTAGTGGTTATATCTACGGTTTGGGTATAGTGAAGAAAAATATCAAAAAAGGAGCCTTAGGGAGTGGACGTAGACTCTAGAGTTATAGTCGAATCATGATAAATCTTGGTGTCATATTCTTTTCTCTTTATCTCCTTTATTTTATGCTTTGAATTGCTTGCCTTTATTTACAAATATTATTGGTTTATTAATATTTGTTTCTTCATTGAATATTTATTTTGAATTTTTAATCTAAAATTATTTTTTGAATTATTTTTTAAACCCAATTCACTCCCCTCGCCCTCGCCCTCGCCCTCGCCCTCCTCCCCTTGGGTTGTCACCTGGACTAACAATATTTGGTTTAGGATCAAACACTTACCATTGCACCAAAAGCAATTGTTGTTAGCCAAAGTACAAATTTATTTCCTTATACCTTAGCAATGCAGAACCCTACACTAAGTGGCAGGTGGGTATGAGGGTTTGTGCCATGTAAGCAGCACGGGTTGGCCAGTCACGTACTCCATATGGGTCCCCCATAAGATCCAACCGAGTCAAAGGTCGATTATTGGCTCCCATAAAGCCAACAATCACCACCCAGTAATGACCTTGGGACTTGAACCTGTGACCCCGCTCTTATACCAAGTTTAGGATCAAATCCTTACCACTTTGCCAAAAGTAATTACTGTTAGTCAAGGCGCAATTTTATTTCCTTATATCTTAGTAGCGTAGAGCCCTGCACTAGGTGACAGGTGAGCATGAGAATCTGAATCATGTAAGCACCATGGTTTGACCAGTCACGTACTTCATATGGTTCTCCTATAAGATCCAACTGATTGCGCTTCAAAAGTGCAATTATAAGGCCTTAATTAGTATTTTATTAGTATTAGTTTATGAGTATATATCTCTTTTTGGTTATTTTTTGATATTAATTAAGTTTATTATGCTTTATGTAGGTTTTGAGCTTGAACGGAGTGATTTTGAATGCAATTTAATCATAAATTTCAAGAGTTTGCTATCAAGGTACAAGCTGCTGAAGCATGTAGAGCTAAAATTTTGAAAGCTCATATCTCTCAAACTAGAAAGGCTATTAAGGCCCATAATATATTGATTTCATATAACTTTTCACGACCTACAACTTTTGTGAAATGATCCAGCTGATCAGAGCACGCGGTGCGAATCGCCCGTATGATTGACGACGAGATTTGCAGATTAACTCAATGTTTAGTTGTGGAGAGATGAGTAGGTAGTAGAATAGACTTAGGAGTTTTATGTTTTGAAGAAGGAGAAGAATTCTAGGGTTTTTCTAGGGTTTTAAAATGAGGAATCATCCAAGTTTTGGAAGCTACGAATCTTTTCATCTTTCATGGGAGTATCTTAATCTTTAATTTTCATCTTTCATGCAGCGTTTTCTTTCTTTAATCATTATTTCAATTCTTGCCATCTTTATAATACATTTTAGTAGCTAAATCCGTTCTTGGTATGGGTTGAGAAAATAACGAGGTTATAAGTAGAGATTCAAGATAGTTATTTATTTTCTAAGATTTCAAGATCTTGAACCAAGATATAATTTCTTGCCCAGGAATATCTTTGAAAACAATATTCTTGATCATATCTAACATGTATGTATAGACTGATTTGTAAGCAAGGATACACATACCTAGAATTTCTGATAAGGGTATTGATTATAATTATTTACATATTTCTATTAGCAGTACTTTATAAATCTACTGTTCTTGATTAAGCTTCAAACACACTTCGTAGACTGGTTTGTAAACTGGGATCGGTATGAATGGGATCTTGGTATGAACACTAGTAAATAACTAAATATAAACTCCAAAAGGGTAATCCAATCTTGAGTTTCTTTAATCAAGACTATCTCGGGGATCTACTTGTAGGCCTATTAACTGGATCAGTCCTGCCAAGACCTTTTACTTATTGTTATCTAATCAAGTTTTCTTAGTGTAAATTTATTTTCATTACCTAAAATAATTTCTCAAACCAAATCTCAAATCAAAATTTTCCTTTACATTTTAGAGTTTTTTTTTCTTAAGAGTTCTACTTTCCCAAAGTGAGTTTTACTAGATTCCATCCATATTCCCTGTGGTTCGATCTTAGACTTACCGAGATATTAGTGTTGCATCGTAACCGTACACTGGCGGATATAAATTGCACTATTCAGGAGCGATCAGTGTTTGGCAACGTTGCTGGGAAATTTTGCGATTGGCATTGGTGTGACGACCTTTGGAGAAACCGATTCTGGGAAAAACAACTTCATCAATAAATCTATAAAAAACGAGGCAACTCAACATTTAGCTTGCTTGGGTACATTCGTTCCATCCCTTTGTAATTTGTGAGCATATTATTTTATTTATTTGTTTACTTTTTTCCATTTTTATTTTTAGTTAGATTTGTTTATTTATTTTTTCTTTAGTTGGAAGATTTCTAGTGGAGATTGAGAAGAGTAATTAATTGTGAATTGGTAGTATAAATATATGGAGATTGGAGGATAGGTTGGGTAACTTTGAGAACATGACAATGGGTGTATATGATGATAATATGAGCATGTACGGTTATGAGGAGGCACAAGTCCCGCCATGCCGAACTATTGAGGATTATTTGAACGCATCTAGACAAACATACACTCCCTACTCAGAAACCTACCATCCGGGGTGGCAAAATCACTCATACTACAATTGGATGAATGAGGGTGTATCACACTCTCAACAATATGACCAATCACAGTACTCACAAGATTTTAATTATTATCAACCATCACAAATGGGGTCATTAGAGGACACTCCATATGTAGAAACCTATGATTTGGGGTGGCAACATCCTAACTTTAGTTGGAATAATGAGGGAATTTCAAGCCCTCAACAATACCAACCCCCACCTCTACCTTATGAATCACAAGTTTTTGAAGTCTATCAATATCAAGAGGAGACACTAGAAGATACATTGTCACAATTCATGCAATCCCAGATAGAGTGGAACTCTAGGATGGTAGACAAGCTAGATGATCTTAAGAGTCTTTTAATACGAAGCTCATATGTTCAAGAGAATAGTGAGTCTCTTTCTCTACCTCAACCTCTACCTAGCCCCACTAGCATCGCCCACACAAAAGAGTCTCTCACTAATCCTAACATTGACCATGAGCAATTTTAAGCCGCCACTACCACCTTTAGGAATGAAGAAGTTATTGATATAACCATCTATCATGATGAATCTACACATAGGGAGGATACTTGTAGGGTGAGTGAGTATAGGGTCAATGAGGAGGTTAGTGAGAATGATGAATCTAGTAAGGTTCAAAGTGAGATAAAGGAAGAGCCTAGGGAGATAGAGAGTGAAAAAAGAGAAGAAAACATAGAGATACCTAGGGAAGTGAGTCCTTACATCTTAGTGCATGATCACATGACTCCTTCACAATCTTCCTTGTACAAGACTTATGGCCAAAAGCTTAATGAGGATCCCAGAATTTCAAGTGATTCTTATTTGTTGAATCCTTATTATGAATTACTAATAAATGAGCTAAGGCCAAATTTTGAAGCCATACCACGATATGATATTGGTTGACTTTGTACTCAATGCTTTGTAGTTTAGTTTTTAATTTATAATTTTTTATTTTTGACTATGAGTTATAATGTTAGATATAAGAACGAATAATCATATGCATTGATACATTTGAGTATGATTTCTTATTCTTCTTCTAATATTCTTGCAATTGTTTGAATCTCTCTTGAAGGCATGAGTTGAGAGAATTAATTTCATATGCAACTATCATAGCATTACGGTATCATCCTTAGCTATCTTTTATGACTATAGCCTGCATGAGTGGAGATTTACCTTGTAAGCTTTAGATCTATTAACGCTTTTTAAAGTGTTTATATTTACTTAAGAATAATTTATTCATCTTCCATTCATTCAATAGTTTCATTATGTTTGTTCTTGATTCATATGTTGAATACTGATTCGAGTTGTTGACACTTATACTATTTTGAATTTCACTTTTACGTACTTCGGATATGATTCTAGGCCATTTTTCTTATTTCAAGCTACATATTTTCTTGTTGAAGGCATGCCCATGGAACCAAGTTAAACCCATATTTGAGGTGATCTTTGTCAAAATACACCATTGTAAAATTATTCCCCTAGTATAAAGACATAAGTATCTTCACTTGTGAGAATATCATTGAAAGAAGGGTGATATGTTTGCGATGTAAAAAGAAAAAAAAAAAGAAAACTATCAAAGAAAGCAAAAGAAGGGAAGAGCAAGCAAAGAAAAAGTAAAGAGTTTAGATGTTTGAAAAAAAAGAAAAAAAGCAGTAAGGAAAAAAAAGAAAAAAAATGAAACATCAAATGAAATTAGGAATTGGAATTCTGTCCTCATAGATCATTACATGCCTTGATCACACATGTCTTACACCATTTATCTTTTTCTTTCCTGCCTTATATCTCTTGGCCAAAGTTACAACCGTACATAGTCCTAGTTGATCTGAATAGTACATGTTCGTGAATTTATTTTGAGTACAAGTCATATTTTGTCAATTTCTTTGATTAGCGTTTAGCTTTGAATATTATTTCATGAAGCTATGTCAAGTCGAATACACTTATACATTATCGGTTTTTGTTGTTGGATTACTCTTTTGTGTTTTATTATATTTAATTTATTTTGATGAGCTTTCCATTGTGAGTACCTTGTGTGTTTATTTTATTATGGGTGTATGCCTAGAGAGGGTTGAAATCAAGACTTGAAGGATATAATTGTTTTACATAGTTATGGGTGAGCTCTAATGTGTTTACACGCCACACACACACAATGACTCTCATTCATGTTATTTGAGATTTATTCTAACTTTTGTATTGAGTAATGAAGGGGAAGATGGATGATATATCTCGGATTATCTTTTGCATAGAATTACTTGTTCTAACTATCGATCTTGTAGGTCATATTTTGATGTTTGTGGGTAACATCACTGGAAACCATCACGAGACATCACTTATCTACTAGGGGTAACCTAGGGATTTAAAAGCTTGATGCATAGCCTAAATGCATTCGTGACTTCTACGAAAGTGAAGATTATGTTTTTGGTTTTAGTATTTTGCTAGAGACTAGCAAAAATTTAGTTGGGAGGTGTGATTGCGCTTCAAAAGTGCAATTATAAGGCATTAATTAGTATTTTATTAGTATTAGTTTATGAGTATATGTCTTTTTGGTTATTTTTTGATATTAATTAAGTTTATTATGTTTTATGTAGGTTTTGAGCTTAAATGGAGTGATTTTGAATGCAATTTAATCATAGGTTTCAAGAGGTTCCTGTCAAGGTATAAGCTGCTGAAGCTATGGTATAAGCTGTTCAAGCACACAAAGTTGAAACTTTCAAAGCCCATATCTCTCAAACCAGAAAGGCTATTAGGGCCCATGATATGTCAATTTTATATAGATTTTCGAGACCTACAACATTTGTGAAGTGACCTAGCCCATTGGAGCACTTAGTGGGAATCGTCCGAACGACTGACGACGGGATTTGTAGATTAACTCAATTTTTAGTTGTGGAGAGATGAGTAGGTAGTAGAATAGACTTAGGAGTTTTATATTTTGAAGAAGGAAAAGAATTCTAGGGTTTTTTTAGGGTTTTGAAATGAGGAATCATCCAAGCTTTGGAGGCTACGAATCTTTTCATCTTTCAAAGGAGTATCTTAATCTTTAATTTTCATCTTTAGTTTTCTTTCTTGTTCTTATTGTGAATTCCAGATTATATTTCTTTAATGCAGCGTTTTCTTTCTTTAATCATTATTTCAATTCTTGCCATCTTTATAATACATTTTAGTAGCTAAATTCGTTCTTGGTATGGATTGAGAAAGTAACTAGATTACAAGTAGAGATTCAAGATAGTTATTTATCTTCTAAGATTTCAAGATCTTGAACCAAGATTTAATTTCTTACTCATGAATATCTTTAAAAACAATATTCTTAATCTTATCTAGCATGTAGGTATAGACTGATTTGTAAGCAGGGACACATATACCTACAATTTCTGATAAGGGTATTGATTATAATTATTTACATATTCCTATTAGGAATACTTTAGAAATCTACTGTTTTTGATTAAGTTTCAAACATACTTTGTAGACAGGTTTATAAACTGGGACATGTATGAATGGGACTCTAGTATGAACACTAGTAAATAACTAAATATTAACTCCGAAAGGGTAATTGAATCTTGAGTTTCTTTAATCAAGACTATCTTGGGGGACCTACTTGTAGGCCTATTAACTGGATCAGTTCTGTCAAGACCTTTTACTTATTGTTATCTAATCAAGTTTTCTTAGTATAAATTTATTTTCATTACTTAGAATAATTTCTCAAACCAAATCTCAAATCAAAATTTTCCTTTACATTTTAGAGTTTTTTTTCTTGAGAGTTCTACTTTCCTTAAGTGAGTTTTACTAGATTCCATCCATATTCCCTGTGATTCGACCTTGGACTTACCGAGATATTATTACTGCATCGCAACCATACACTGACGGATATAAATTGCACTATTCAGGAGCGATCACCAACCGAGTCAAAGTTTATAATTGCTGGCCTCCATAAAGCCAACATACTGTAGTCAACCCAACCACAAAAGTTGTCTATAGTGAAAACCTCGACGCTGAGTTTGTCAAGTCCTTAAGCTTTTCTTATGTCATTGTCGTTGTGGGAGAGCCACCTTATTCTGAATATGATGGAAACAATATGAACTGAACTATTCTTGATCCCGGTCTTATTACAATCAACATAATATGTGGAAGAGTTAAGTGTGTTGTTGTCATTGTCTTTGGCCGACGTCTCATGATTAAGCCCTACTTTCCCTCCATTAATGCTATTGTTGCTACACGACTAGCGGGCACTAAAGGCCAATGCGTGGTTAACGTCCTTTTTGGAGACTATGGATTCACTGGGAAACTTTCCCGAACTTGGTTTAAGATCGTAGATTAGCTTCCAATGAATGTTGGGGATCCACATTATGATCCACTCTTCCCCTTTGGGTTTGAAATAACAACTGAGCCAATTAAGGGTAGCTATATGGATATTTGAGCTTTATTCTATGCACTAATAACACATAATAGGATTAGTTCCTCTTTTATTTTTTGGACTTCACTTCCAATGTTTAAGATGGTTATAACAGTCTTTTAAGCTTTGTCGAGTAAGAAAGGCATGAGTGCTCAGTTGTATGATAAACAAGCTTTGATGTGGCGGCAATAAGGAAAAACAAGCTTTATGAGATTATTCTTGGATAGTTGAATACAAAAAATGTAATTCTTGGAACTTAAATATGAATTAATGTAAAACATTCACTACTAGAAAAGGGAGTATTTGTAATGGTAGCAAACCGTCACAAAATATCAATATGTTGTTGCTAATACTCAATAGCGACGGTATTTTCAGCGTCCTATCTGCGGGCGTCGCAAATAGATTTAGCAACGATGGCATCGGACACCTTTAGTGACGGCAACAATACTATTGCAAAAAACATTACTTAGGCAACAAGTTTAGTCCCATGTCTAATGCTCATCAGTGACGAATAATTAGATATCGGATTAACCATCGCAAAAAATCTTTAGCGGCTGTTTAATACTATCACTAAAAATTGATGCAAATAGTGGGGACTTTTAGCAATGAAAAAAGAACCATTGCTGACACCTTTTTTTAAAAAAACCTTTTTTTATTTAGATTACAAATAATTTTTATAATTTTTATTTCACCTGATATATTATACATTTTAACATGATCCAATTAACACAATTCATGCATTCATTTAAATCCAAGTAATTATAAAACACTTAATCAAGTAATTAATACACTTTTTAAACATCTATCCAAACAACAATACAAAAAATATTCTCCCATGGAAATCCATACAACAAAAAATAAATTACATAGTGTCTCACAAAATAACCCCAAATCCAAATCCACACAACAAAAAACAAAATTACATAGATAATTGTAAAATAAGCCCATATAGAAATACCATTAACCTACTATTTGAGAATAACCTAAAAAGGAAAAACAATCGTGTAAATATTAGATATAACAACGAACAATAAAAGATAACAAATACATATGCATGTAAATATATGAACTTATTGAAATAAAAATGCAATTTACATCACGAGAATGCCAAGCTACATGTTAGCCGATAGATTCTCCAATAGTTGTAATGTCTTGAAGAGGTATTTCTAAGAGAGCATTATATTTTTGTGCATTTTTAACAAAAAATTTCATAGAAATTTGGAACCAATGATTCTCCATCAACTTCTAACAATGTGTTTGTAGTAATACGAAGTCCTTCGGCTATCTCGAGTTTTGGAAGATCAAAACTAACCAATCAAATGTTTACTCCTTCCTACAATAACAAGCATAATATTTTAAAAATATAAAATGAGAAAACTTATAGACAATACAAGTAATAAAATAAAGAGTGTTGTAACTTGCAAATTAGAAGTCCAACGGCCGTGTCGTTTGTTCCCACATGTCACTCATGTCGTTTGTTCTAAGTCTGTTTGAGAGTTTGAGTACCCTAACAACTCAAAAAACTAGTTTTTGAAAATGTTAAGAAAAAAAAAAGATACAAAATATCACAACTCTCACCCTAAGAGTTCAACGATCATGTTGTTGGTTTCTACACATCACTCGTGCTGAGACCTTGTTACGTGTCAAGTTTTATGGACTTCTGAGGCCGTTTGGTCATTTTAGTACTGTAACAGTTCAAAAAACTAGTTTTTAAAAAAGTTTAGGAGAAAACCAAAAAAAATGTCAACTCTCAGCCTAGGAGTCCGGCGACTGTGCCGTTTGTTCATATAAGTTACTCATTTTGAGACCTCGCTACGTGTCAAGTTTTACAGACTTTCAAGGCCGTTTGCGAGTTTTAGTATCATAACGTCTTAAAAAATATTAGTTTAAAGAGAAAGCTAAGGAAAAAAAGAGAAAAAATGTTGTAACTCTCAAACGAGGAGTCCGGCGACCGTGCCATTTTATTCTCACATGTCACTCGTTTCGAGACCTTGCTACGAGTATGGTTTTACGGACTTCCGAGGTAGTTTGGGGGGTTTTAGTACCCTAACGGCTCACAAAACTAGTTTTAAGAAAAAGCTATGGAAAAAAGGAAAAAAATGTTACAACTATCAAACCGAGAGTCCGGTGACTATGTTGTTTATTTCCCATACACCACTCATTTTAAGAAGTTGCTACTTGTCAAGTTTATAGACTTCCGAGGCCGTTTGAGGGTTTTAGTACCCTGAAGGCTCGAAAAAACTGGTTTTAAGAAAATGCTAAGGAAAAAAAGGAAAAAAATATTACAACTCTCAAACTAAGAATCTGGGGACTGTGTTGTTTATTCCCACACATCACTCATTCTGAGGCCTAGCTATGTGTTAAGTTTTACGAGTTTTAGAGGCCATTTGGGGGTTTTAGTATTCTAAAGGGTAGAAAAATTGGTTTTAAGAAAAAACTAAGGAAAAAAAGGGAAAAATGTTTTCGGGATACCTGATCTAGAGTTGAGGGCAATGAAGCTAAATGAGGCAATAAAGCCGAACGAGATGGTATAAAATCATCATCCACAGACTCATGCCATACCTAGTACCCACTAGATGCATCTAGAACCTAAATTTTAAGATACACTATATTAAACTTGGTCAAGTATATAATGTAATATTAAAAATATAATATGTATACAAATTGCTAATTTACTACACCTGTCTTCAGGCATCTACAATATTCCTTCCTCGAGAGTCTAAAGATTGAGATAGGAGATCGGCCTTCATCACTCGCATCTCCTCTCTCACATCATGTTAAACTCTTGTCTAAGCTCTGTTGTCAGCTCCTCTCGTAGCTCCTCCCTTAAATCCTCTCTCACTGTCTCCCGGGCTTGTCGAGTGATCTCTTCCACCAAAGCAGGCTGTGGCTGAGGCTGTGATGGACCAGCATCTTCCCCGTAAATAGCATACCATGGTATACTAGAGACATATGTCCGACAATGGCTATATCCATCGTCTTCGAACACTTGATGGAATACCTTGGCTTAAGCATCATCCATTCGTAGGTCCTCAGGCACCTCCTCCAGACACCGATTATATTCAGCCTACACTTTTAAAACATAAATTAATTGACAATATTAAGAAAAATATTGATAATAATATTTCAATTAGCATTGCTACAATAATTTCAACCAAATCTAAATTTAGATGCTTGGTGTGTCCTTAAGTAGATACTCATCCTGAATGTCCTGTCTCTAGCTGCCTCCATCTAATTTACAGAACATATATCAAGAATAATAAATGACTGAAACACGAAAAAGGCATAAAAAACATTACATTTTGTTACATATGTACCTTATGGCATATTACGGAGAAGTGTGTCCTCCCAGTTGTATGAGGCGGGCCACGAAACTCCCTATTCTGTGAATTCTTTTCCACGATTGCCTACAAAAGAGTGGTATAATTACCTTAAGACAATAAACATATATGTTAGTGCAAATAATAGTGATATGTTGTACTCGTACTTATGCCTCCTCAGTCCTCTAGGAATCCACGAGCTTTGTCCAATGATCTAAAGTTATGCCATAAGGACAATTCGGATATCAGTCCAGAATGTCTCGGTATGGCGTAAAATGGTCTTTCTTTGTCTTGTACTTGTGATCCCTCCAAAACTTCGCGCATTTGTCAATGCAAACCGATCTATACTGATCCAAATAAGGGTCTAAGTTATGCTACAAAAGAAATATTAAAAACACTAGTCATCAATCTGATCAATAAATAATAAAGTTTTTATTAATTGGATAAATAATAAACTTTTTACTTTAACAGCCTGCCAAATTTGATTAATCAAATCTAGAGGTACACATAACTAATCAACATACGTCAAGGGTATAATGCGATGCACGGGAATGCCCAACTGCCATGAGAATTGGTTCTTTTTGTTCTTCTCTAGTGGGTGCCAGTTCTTATTTGAATTCTCGATTCCCCAAATCACAAATGCCTAACGCCAAGCCTCGTCGCTTCCTTAAACACGATGAGGATTTCTCAGTACTTGATGGGCCTAAAGCAAATGAATCCAAAATAATAAAATGAATTGAAAACTTTATTAATTATTACCTAAAATAGGTGAACATTTATTAACCTAAGTTATACCTAAAAGAGTTGGCTATGAGGATGTAGCTGCTGAGGGTGGATGTGATGAAGTAGATGATGGATGTAAGGCAGTAACTACTGATGGTGTTACCCTCGCTGCCTCTGCTAATGCTGTCGGTGGAGGAGCAGAAGGCTTCAACATAGGTTGCTATGATGGAACTGACTCAGTACTCACAGACTGAGATGGGCATGATCAGAACACCTCAGACATCATCCGACTGGTAGACCTCTTCTTGCAACCATACAAAGTCATTATAATTTACTAGAATAATATATGACTAGAAATGTGCATAAATGCAATACCTATTCAATAGATACAAAATGAGGAGTGTAGTCCAAAATGTCATTTTCATTTATTGAAATAATAATTGATGTAATTCATCTCCAAAAAGGATAGCATATACTAAAATTGACAAATGGTGGTACGACTATTCACCAGGAGCATCAATTGCTGCTCCTTCTATTCCTTCCCTAACCCAGTGAACATCTTTATTGTGGAGGGCAATATTTTCTTCCAATTGTTGACATGCATAAGGCTTAGCTTGAGTGTCTGAGGAATGCATATCAAACAAACTTCTCTGTGACATCTTCACAACAAGATGCCAGTTTAGTTGTAAGTGGTCCGAAGCATACCAAACCTGCTCTGCTTGGGATGTAAAGATCTAAGGTCGTTGGTATCTTAATCATCTTGGTAAAACAAATGGTTAAAGTTAACCAATGTAAATTTGAAAGCATCTTCCTTTTTCCTGTGAATGTTATCACCCGCAAACTGATGGTCAATCCGAAAGAGTAATCCAAATCCTAGAGGATATACTTCGTGCATGTGTGTTGGAGTTTTAAGGAACTTGGAGTGATCATATACTATTGGCTGAGTTTGCCTATAACAGCAGTTACCAAACAAGTATAGAAATGGCCCCTTATGAAGCATTGTATGGGAGACCTTACCGAGCACCTAATTATTGGTTAGAACTTCGCGACAGATCTTTATATGGACTAGAGATCATTTGAGAAACCACAGAGAAGGTAAGGCTCATACAAGAATGGCTTAGGACTGCCCAAAGCAGACAAAAGAGTTATGCATATCAGCATAGATGGCCCTTGGAATTCTAGGTAGGTGACCAAGTGTTTTTAAAGGTAGTACCCCATAAAGGGGTGATCCGTTTTGGAAAGAAAGGAAAGCTTGCACCTCTATTTATTAGGCATTTCCATATTTTGGAAAGAATTGGGCAAGCGGCATACCAACTAGAATTACTTTTGGAATTGGATCAGATACACAGCGTGTTCCATGTATCTATGCTGAGACAATACCGCCCTGACCCTACCCATATAATTCAATGGGAAACTATTGCGGTACAACGTAATCATTCCTACAATGAGGGACCAAGTAAGATAGTGGACTGTCAAGTAAGAGTATTGAGAAACAAAGACATTTCCCTAGTCATGGTAATATGGAAACACCACTTGGAAGAAGAAGTAACGTGGGAAGCAAAAATGGATATGAGAACAAGATATCCTCACCTATTCGAAAGTAATTTTGAGGATGAAATTTCCTAAAAGAGGTAAGACTATAATACCTGTGATTTTTAATTGATTGTATTATATTCTTAATAGGATTGGAATGTTAGTCACTCGAAAATTAGGCTAAGAAAATTACTAACACGTAGTTGAATAGTAAAACACTGGAATGACACCTTACTTGCACATGGTAGTGCACGTGAAACATTAAGGTCATAAGCTAACAACCCAATTCTTTCAACACCAATTTAAGATTACATACTTTAGTGAATGCCACGAATATTGTATATTTAAACAATTTGAACATCACATGCAAAAATTTATTCTTTCTAAGCCATTACACTAAGTCACATTTATTTTTATTAAAACACCATTTAGAATGGATGGCTGGGTATATGTTCTTGTGATATAATATATATGTATTGAAGCACCCCTTGGCTACATGAATGACCAAGTCATGCCCTTAATATATTAGTGCTCTTAACATAAAATTAGTGACCTTGACACACTTTATACCCTACATGTTGGACATAATATATCCCATGCAAGCCAACTAGTGGCTGATTATATACATATAGAGAGAGAGAGAGAGAGAGAGACCGAGGGAGAGAAGCCTCCCCATGCACTAACCAAAGCACAAATCCATGCATTCACTTCACTATAGCCTTTATGCGTCCCACGTGGTGGTTGATCAACTAAAGAGAAAGAGAGATATATAGAGAGAGATGGAGAGAGAGAAACCGAAGAAGAGGCGCTCCCCATGCACCAACCAAATCACTACAATGCATTCACTCCATTCTATATATATGTGACCTAAAACCCCACCCTCCTCCCCTGATTGTGGTTCGAAGAAAAGAGAGAAGGAGATAGAGAGAGAAAGAGAGAAAGAAAGAACCTGTGAAAGAGGAAGATGGGGAGAGAAAAAAAGAGAGAGAAAAGGAGACCAATCTCAAAGCAGGTAAGGGAACTTCTTCCTCTACCCTTCACCTTCCCAAACCCACTAGAATCACAACTTCAGACCCGTTGCGGTGCGAGAGAAAACCAGAGAGAGAGAGAGAGAGTTGCACTGATAAGGTTGGGCAACCAATTGAACCAGAGCCAAAGGCCTATCAAAGGGATGTGAAGCTCCTCCTGGACCTCTAGGGAGTTCTAAAGAGAGCTCAGACCTTTGTGCATTTGTTAGAATAGCTCTGGAAGATAGTTTCACTAGAAAAACAAAAGAAATCGCAAACCTTAGCCACCGGTAGCCATTGCCGACACAGTCCACTGGGCCTTCTTCGTCTCGATGTTAAGAACAAGATCAATGGAGGAAGTTTCTCTAAAAAACAACGAGAAGTGGGCCAAAAACCCAATTGCAGGTTTGGAACCCTAGGGTTCCATCATGCAACAGGGTTTCAAGCTGAAAGCAGCCACCATTGGCCAAGCTCTGACCATGAGTATGTAGCCTAGGTCCTTACTTATCTTTGAGATGCACATGCATGGCCAAGAGGACTACGGATCGATGGCAAAACGACGATAGAGTTCTCGGCCTCGTGAGGAAGAAGATAAAGGCTTAGCCTTACTTCCCCACATGCAGGTGGTGGCCTGTGCTAGCACAATGAACCAATCATCACCTTGCAATTTTTATGGTGTCTTCCTGGACTCTAACCAAGCCTTCTCCTAATTTTCTAAAATTTTATGATATTCCTATGATTTTTTGTGAATTTTAAACAGTGGTTTAACATAGAAAATTATAGAAAATGAATTATAAATGGAAACCATCTAAAATTTTACCAGAAAATCCCTAATAATTTGGGAAACCCAATAGTGGGAAAGTAAGGAATCACTGAACCTCTTGGTATAGTTAGATAATTCCCTTAGGTTTCAACAGCGGACAATTTCGCTCTTGGTGAGATATGGGAAGAGTTCCAAGGACTAACATCACCACAGCTAACCACTTTATTATGATTATTTTCGTTATTAGCATTGCTTGATTGATAGTAAGATTTATAACTCTTAGACTTTGGAAAAAAGGGCAATTGTGGGGAATAATGATAACTAGGCAAGAAGTTTAACTATCGACTCTTTATCTAACAGATAGTATGTGACTTAGAGACAACCTAGACTTAAACATATCATCAAAGTAAGAAACTATGCATTCTCTAAGATACATGCTCATTTCCATTCTATTAAATGTGTTGTTAATTACTTTATTGATTATATTCCTTGCTATAATGATTTCAAAGTTGCATTACAAAATTGCTTGCATCACTAAGGAGGAATAAGGGAGGAATAACCAGAATATCAAAAGATCCCCAAGTTTATATCATGGGTGAATCTGACCAGCTAGTATATGGGACCGCCACTAGTAAGCATTCATTGGCTTGATACTGGCTAGATGATCATGGATGGGTTTCATTGTCTTGATGAAGGAGGACCATCATGGGTGAACCCATTGGCTTGAATTGGCCCTGGCAGGACATATTTGCACGATCCTGGTACTGACATAAAAGAACTATAAAGGACATATGCATGTCATACCATTCTTTTTACTACACTGCATTTAAACTTGTGCATTATGGAAACCATAGAATTCCTACTAGGCTTCATAGCTCACTCCTATTTTATGGGACATTTTTCAGGAGTTGAGGCATTAACTGGATTTCCAAGGAAATGAATATGGAAATGAGTCACACTGCTATCCTGTCTCTTTAGAGCATATGAATTAATTACTTTTCTGTGGGCTGTAATTGTAATGAGACATAAATGTAGAAGTTTCACTAGTTTTCTTTCATGATGTAATAATAACATAACCTCTTGGATTGTGTTAAGATCTATGCTTATAAAATGTTGATAACTATAATTCCCTTATCCCAACCTAGAGAGAGTGAAGTGGGTCGTGACAGAAGACCTCGAGAAACTCGGGGGGTCTTGGAATAAAACCTTTTTGAAAGAAAAACCTGGAAACATTTTAAAAATGAAATTTTGGATAAAACTTTTGAAAGAAAAGTTTAAAAACTATTGAAAATTGATTTTGAATTTAGAAAACTTCGAAATTGATTAAAACTTTGGAATGAAGAGTTTTGAGGATTGAAACTTAAAAATCCTTGAGAATTGATTTTGAAGAAGACTTTTTGAAGGAAAAAGTTTTAGAAAACCTTAAAACTTGATTGGAACAAAAATCTTTTGAAGAATAGGCTTAGAAAAGTTTTGAGATGGATTTTGACTGAAACCATTAAGATTTGATTTTGAAAATGACTTTAGGCCTTGATTTTGAAGATAAATTTTTGGAGGAAAAAGTTTAAAAAACTTAACGATTGATAGAATAGACTTTCAAAATAAACTTTTGAAGGAAAAAGTTAGGAAATCTTTGAGAATTGATTTTGAAAATAAACTTTTGAAGGAAAAAGTCTAAGAAACCTTTTGAGAATTGATTTTCAAGAGACTAGGTTGAAACTTATGTCATTTATTCTTTTCTTTGTTTTCTTGTTTCATACCTCTTGTTTTTTTGAACTGTATATACCATATATTGATATCTTTACCTTGATTTGACTTTCAGGATGGCAGACGGGGATGACGACGGTTCTGAGAGGAGGTGCTGATCTAGAAAGCGGGTCTGCACAGATTCCGTTAGTAGTTCTATCCATTCTAGGGGTAGCTGTAGATTAGTTGGTAGGACGTCTTCTAGTTAGAGTGGGAGGGGGAGTATGCCTCCAATTGACCCTTTCTCTCCTGTCGAGCTAGCTTTTGAGGGGGGGATGGATGGATACCGAGGAGGAGGCATTGGGCTTAAGAGACCATGTAACTGGTTATAGGAGGGCCTCTTCCAGACAGAGGCAGATGGATATTGATTTGGGGGTTCTAGAGGTACCAGACATTCCTCCATTGGGGGACCTTGCCCATCATCCTAGTGTATATTCTCGACAGCACTTACCCCCTCCCCGTGTACATACATCATTTAGAGGGGCCATCCATCAGGCTGTCAATACCATACAGCGGGCTACTCCATCCAACTGTGCCTTTCTAGCGGAGATTGGGTTTGGCACATTCATGGAATTACAAGAAAACCTCCTAAATAAACATTTGGTATTGGCATTGATCGAGAGATGGTTTGGCAAGATAAGGACCTTCCACTTTTGTGGGCTTTGAGCTAAGTCATACTCCATTAGATTGAGTCATTATCACGGGGTTTTCTTTTATCGGCTATTAGATCACTACAATCAGTGAGTGGGGCTAAGGCTTGTACTTTATTAGACTTGATGCCTCCTGACCGTTAAACCTTTCTTGTTGTAAGTACCCCATTTTTGCCCGCTCGACAGTCTTCAGTCCGTTCAGACATGAGTTCAAGTCAATATGGATATATTCCAATTCAAACTAGTTTTCCAAATATAGTCCAGTCAATCGATCGCTTTGCGGACCCAATAGAGGCAAAATGATCAAAATGCCCTTGGGGCATTATCCGGTTCAACTCCAATGGGCATGTCTTTTTGAAGACGGTAAGTCCCCATTTTAATCTCAGTTCTAGTTCAAATCCAATTTCAATTCAAAGCCAATTCTAGTCCAGTTCCAGTTCAAATCCAATTCCAGTCCAGTTCCAATTTGAATCCAATTCTAGTCTAATTCCAATTCAAATTAAATCCAGCACGCCTTTCGAGAAAGTTAATTCTTCAAGTGATAAGACCATTTAGTCTTGCATGTTTTTTAAAAAAATTCTTTGGAACGGTAAGTCCTTTCAAACCCGTTGATTGGGATGAGACCCCAAGTCCCTGAAATGGTAGAACAGTCCACTTTTAGCATCTGTTAGCCCACTAATGAAGAATGTCCGTTTCGGCACGCCTTTTGAGAAAGTTAATTTCTCAAGCGAGTCTCTGGAATAATCGAGACCCATTAGAGTAACGAAAATACTTGCAAACTTCACAACCGTCAAAGTGGCGAAAACACTCACAAAAAGGTCGACATAGGGAATTGCCAATAAATCCCTTATGTCATAGAACCAAACTCGCCTCTTAGCCATGACACGTTTACCAAAGGACGGTATACCTTTAGAAACCAACTCATCATGGACCATCAGAGTGACAAAATCACTCAAAACCCAGGTCAACACCAGTGCCTGCTAGCTCATTCTGGTGAAAAATGACCAAACTGCCCTTAGGGCTTTTTCGGCACACTTTTTTGAGAAAGTACCTAAGTTCTCAAAGCGGTAAGTCCACCCTTCCAAGATTTTCTTAAAGATCATCTGATATGATTAGGTGCCTTCTAGTTAATTTTGGGCCAATTCTAAGACTATTCAGTCAAAATGACCATTTTGCCCTTAAGCATCTGAGTGTCCTGAGAATCACATCGGCTTTGGGTATTAAACTGGTGATCTCCTAGGGATGTTTTTGATAGTAACCCTGGTCTTCTGATCCATTTTCTGATCATTCCAAATCAATTTCGGCAAGCCTGATGTAAAATGACCATTTTGCCCCTAGTGGTTCGGTTGCCTTTTCTAACCACACCAGCTCTGGGTATCAAACCAGTAACCTTCTGGAACATTCTAGTTAATGTTTCCAAACATCAAGCCTTCTTTTAGGACATTCCAAGTGCATCCCGGTAGCTTTCTGGTTCGATTGACTGTTTTGCCCCTAATGGCTCGGTCAACCCTTCCAACATATCCTGACATTATTTTTCAAGTCGACTACCCCCAAGACACTATTTTAAGGGTTCTTATCCATTTTTGGCCCTTCGGGCCATTCTCGGCCCTTTAAATCATTCCTAGACTTTTTGAAATCACTCTTAATGAAGCTAGGCTAAATATTCTATGATAGTCACTAATACAGGCGCCCAAATCTTTTGAAGATACATTGCTTATCGATCTTAAACATGTCCTAAATGGCTGGTGCCACTAGTAGTGGCGCCAAGCCAAAAAATAGCCTGGTGCCACTCCTAATGGTATTTTTTGCCTGGCACCACTACAACAGGCGCCAATTGACTCTTTTGTTTATAAATACGGAGCCTCCTCTAGCGTGAAAAGGGTCTGCAAATACAGTCCAAAAACTCTGCTCTTCGACATACAGAGCTCGAAGCCCCTCCCCCTAGCTCTCTTTAGGTTCTCCAAACCCTAGCCTTCATATACAAAACCCTAGCCCCTATACACTTAACCCTAGCATCCATACACTCTTATACACTCATATACGAACCTTGAAACCTCCATTGAAGACTTGAAGTGCTGTAACTTGGAAACTCTTGAAGATCAAAACAAAGACCGAGGCAAAGCAAGTAAGAAAAATAAAGCAAACCGAGCAAGCAAAACAAAGAAAACACAACGTAGGCTTCCAATTTATGTTTATGCAAATCCCCCTCTTTCTTCTCTCTCCTAACCCACTTGGATTTTTTTTTCTATTTTAATCCCCATCTTTTACCCTCGTTTCTTGTATACTTGAAACAAGGGACTCTCCGATTCACGTGTGGGATTAGGCTATTGAAAGCCACTCTGTCGGGGGCTTTCTCTTAGTCTAACCGGAGACTACATGGGTTTGGCCCCCTTGATTATGTGGTGAAACCTCTAACTTTGTATGTTCACGACCCCAACTTGCATTATGCATATCTTGATCATACTTTTTTCCAAAACTTGTTTTCAAAACTTGCATCGAAAATTGTTTTCAAAACATGCATTAAATCTTCCTTTTCCAAACTTATTTTCAAAATCACAATCCTAAGGTGATTCTAGCCTTCCATAGTTGGAGTTACTTTAGAAAAGTGTTACATTTAAAGTGAATTTCATGGTCCATATTTTCAAATCCTTATTATTTTCAAAATCACAATCCTAGAATGGTTCTAATCTTCCTATGGTTAGAATCGTTTTAGGAAAGTGAGATATTTTTAGAGGCTTGCAAAAATCCACATTCAAATCCCTTTTCAAATTGCTTTTCAAACTTACTTTCCAAAACCTCTTTTTAAATTCTCTCCAAAATCTCTTTACAAATCTCCTTTCCAAAACTCTCTTCAAATTTACTTTTCAAAAATCTTTCTTAAAAATCTCTATTTTCAAAAAGATATATTTTTCAAAATCCCTTGTTCTTGGAGTTCAAGTTAAACTCTAAAGCCATGGTTAGGAAACCCTAATTTTCTCTCATAAAACATGATTTTTAATCTTGCCTCAAAACATAGATTTCCAAAATTTCTATTTTCTACATCAAACTCTTAGGTTTCCTAAACCTCTTTTGCAATGCCAAATCATATTTTTCAAATCTAAGTTTTTCAAAATTTCTCTTTTCCAACTCTATGTCAAATCAAATCTTCTGTGTTTGGAAACTAAATCAAATCCTCCGTTTTTGGAAACTAAATCAAATCACCTATTTTTAGAAATAAAATATAATCCTTTGTTTTAGAAAATAGAAATCAAATCTTTCCTAACCCAAACCTTTTTCTAATTTCAATCTTTCCTAATCCAAACCTTTTTCTAATTTCAACCTTTCCTAATCACAATCCTTCCTAATCCAAATCCTTCTTAATTTCAATCCTTCCTAATCTCATACCTTCCTAAATCTTAAGTTTCCAAAACTTAAACTTTCAAATCTTTCCTTAAACTTTAAGCTTCTTAATCTTTCAAAACCCAAGCTTTTCCTAATTCTAAAACTTTCTAAATTCCAAATCTTTCTCAAACTTAATCAAATCTTTCCTAACAAGGAAACTTTTCAAATTCAAACTTTCTAAATTCAAAACTTTCTAATTTCAGAACCTTTCTTATTTTAAACTTTCCTAAAATGAAACTTTCTTAATTCAAAACTTTCCTAAAACAAAACTTTCCTATTTTGAAACTTTCCTAATTTCAAGATTTTTAAATTCAATCTTTCCTAGACACTCTCCATGTTTTCTAAATCGAACTTTCCAATTAAATCTTTCGTAATCCTCAAGTCTTTCCTAAGTCCTGTCTTTCCTAATTCTAAGTTTTCCAAAATCAAGCTTCTTAAGTTCAAATAAAATTCAATTCTATTACATGCTTCAACTTTAGGTTACCCTAAGTCCTAGGATGTCTAGACCCTAGTTCGACCCTAACCCTACAGTTCGGAAGCTTTCAACTCTTCTCCAAAAATTCTTTTCTAAACCGAGATGGTTTTTCAAACTTCAATTCAAGTCAAAATGCTTTCAAATCTCAATCTTTCAAAATCAAGTCCAAGTTCTATATTTCCAAATCAAAATCAATTTCAAATTCTCAAGTTCAATTTCAAATCAAAGTCAATTTCAAATTCCAATTTCAAATCTTCTATTCTAAGTTCAAATCAAATCTCTTTTTCAAATCAAACTCTTTTCAAATCAAATCTCTTTTCAAAATGAAACTCTTTTTAAATTAAATCTTATCAAATCAAACTTTTCAAAAACTTCAAAGTATCTATTTTCAATCGGACTCTTGTCCAAACTACGATTGACTTGATTCCCTAAAAGGGATACGTAGGCAACCCTCATGGGCACGGTCATAACTTTTTTCAAAATCTCCAATTTCATAACTTTTTTCAAGCTTCTATTTTCGCAACCTTTTTCAAGCTTCCAATTCCATGATCTAGTTCAAGTTTCAAATTCCAAACTCTATTTTCAAATTTCTATTTCTAAAACTTTTTTTCAAATCAAATCTATCTTTTCAAATCCATTTCAAAATCAAATCAAGCCTTTTCTCAAATCTATTTTTTAAAGTGAAATCCTTCTTTTCAAATCTGTTTTCAAAATCAAAGTCTTTTCTTACACTTGCATATCATGCATCATATTAAACATCTTTCATATAATTATTTTCTAAAGTGGATAGTATTGTACATTTATTAATTAAAGACCCTAATGAGTGAACCTAGGGTGAATAGACATGTAGGTACTGCAAAGGTGGGATAGGGTGATGGCTTAGTACGTCTTCTCTACACATAACCAACCTCCGAACCTAGATCACTATTTTCAAAGACCAAATGGAGTTAATTTCAAAAAGGGCTTAAATATTTTTCGAAGGTTGCCAAACAACCTATTTCTTAAAACCCTTCTCTTGAGGAAGTGTTTTCGAAAACCTTTTCTAAAAACCCTAAGTGTAATATTTGGATTGTGCTTAGTTTTAGGTGACCTAACTCACCTTAATCAAGTTAGGTGGCAACTTCGAACTTTTTCTCAAAAGCTCTTATTCAAAATCAAATTTCAATTCAAACCTAATCGCACTCATTCTTCTAGGAGGATGAGTTCTAACAAGAAAGCATTGTATTTTTTTCACTTGTCTTTTTCGGGTGCAAAAAATTAGGGTGCAACACCTGTGTTATGGCTTAGTTGGGATGAGAGCACATTCTCTGTCGAGCCACCCCTTGAGCGGTGAGACATTATGAGGCGATGATTGGTTTTGTACATTATTTTAGCTCCTTCTGCAACAATAAGTTAATTATCCCTTTTGGATTGGTGAGTGTAGTAACTGACTTGGGAGCCTTATCAGAGCTGGACTGGGGGTCTTTCTCTTTTGGTTGTTTCCTCAAATTCATGTGGGTCCGAACTTCCTCCCGTTGGGGCAGTGTGACTGGATTTTGGCCCTTTCTAGTCTGGTGGAGCTATGCATACTTGTCGGTCTGCCATCTAGTGGTAGTAGAGGCTGACCTTTATCCCCGGGCCTAGAGATGGGCTCGTGATCAAGTGGCTCACTTATTTGAGATCACCACCTTCATGACAATACGGGCGAACCTAAAGTTGATAGAGGTGAGAGATGTGACCTAGTGACCCTTTGTGGGATCGGTTCATTATGAGGCAGTCAGGTATCTAGTCCCGATGTCCCTATCAAGGATTTATTTTTTGGGTGATGAGTCCTTGTTGTCTTATCTGGGAGACCGGCATTAGCGCCAGTTCCATGAGGAGTTTCGGTCAGCCGGGGATCCTCTTGAATACATGTTTAGAGTTTTAGTTGAGGGGGTCCCCATTCCATACCAGAAGCGTCAACCAAGTGCTAGTTTTTTTCTTCCTCTAGAGACCGATTATGCTACACATTTCGAGGCTCATTTCATAGGTGCCTTCACCCAGTTCGAAGTGGTGGTCGGAGGTTATGCTGTTGGCCAGAAGGTAGTAGACTTGTGGCATCAGGCTAGAGGATATGTGCTCTCAGGCCGAGTTTGCAGCCACAAGGGATTAGAGAAATTAGTACCAGACCGAGAGAGACCAATTGCAGATGGACATGGACCAGTACCAGGCTGAGGTAGCTACTTTGACTGCACGGTTAGCTTAAATGGGAGGTAGCAAGGTATGATGTCCTTTCTCTCTTTTTGTTTTGGCGTTGTTTAATTATTCATTTGCCTTACTAACTCAAGCTCTTCTTCCTTATAGGATGCTAGTGCTTCTAATAGTCAGTCGCTTCCTCTTGAGCCGGGTTTTGGGGACTTTTACCTAGACATTGATTTTGACCCTCGATGGGTGCCCCTTGTTATGAGCCTTGCTTTCCTTCTACAAGATGTCCTGGACATGAATTTCATTTCTTTTGTCAGATCATTTAATTTGTAATTTTTAAACAGGATAGATATTTATGATTTAGATAGCTAGATATATGGACAGATGCATGAACATGAAAAATATTGATGATGTATGTTTATTACATATTTTAGAGATGATATTAAACTGCATTAGTGACTTCTATTTTTTTAGAGGGCTGTCTTATGTATGCGAAGCTCATGCCAAAATTTTTATAAAAATGCAAGCATGTGTGAAGAACACACCAGTTAATAAAATGGATGGGGTGCTGTCAAACTCTACATCCTTGAAATGGCAACTCTTTCCTTCTTAGGGGTTTGGCCTCTCCTTTTGCTCAACCCTACCTTGATCGGATGATAGCATTTTGTACCTTTCTCATCCTTTTGTTTAACTCCAACTTTCTGCTTTGGGTTAGTGTCTGGGATTATTTGGCTTGAACTCTCAACCTTTGGGGGCTTAAGCAACGACTTGCTTGACCTTTGGCAGAGCAATGAGCAGCCAGTCCTTCAATTTGGGGAGGCTTTATTTTAGGACCGTAATGTTGGCTAAGTTATGGGGTTTTGAGAATTAACGAGATATGCATGCTCAAGTTCAATGTTACTTTCAGTAGGATTTAGATCCATACCATCATTGGTTGGTCTTCTGGTGGGGTTAGTCCCCTAGTATCCTTCTGTAGCCTTGACAACATGTCTGGCTCATTTGGATCAAGCAATCCCTTTTCAATTGGAAAGGACTTTAATAGGGTTATAATGTAAGTGATGGTTCTGGGGTTTTGCAAGAAAAGGTAAAAGCTCGAATCTATTACTTCTACTGGACTTCTTTATCGCCTAGGATCACGTTTAGATTTTCCTTCTTACCTTTACTATGTGCTCCTCAAAATGGCATGAAATGACTCTCTCTCTCTCTCTCTCTCTCTCTCTCTCTCTCTCTCTCTCTCTCTCTCTTTTTAGGACAGCTTGCCCCTTGATAACTCTTTCTTTTTGCTTCCCCTTTTCTTTCCTTTTGTGAGGTGGATACTTCTACAACTCATTTCTTTTATATTTTTTCTTAGTTTCATTCTAACCCATTGAGAGCAATGATCCCTAGGTTGGGGTTTTTTTTGGAAAGAAATATAACCAGCTCAACGGGTTTGACAATGGTTGCTGTTGACCATAAGAGAAATGAATTGAGGGTCCCTTTTCATTTTGAACCAGATTGCATAATCCATAGAGCCTTCATGTTACTTCAGCTTGATGGAAGACAAGTGACATTCTTTGTTGAGTCCTCAATTATTTGTTTGTCCTAGTGTGGGGGGATGGTTTTGGATCAGGGTTGACAAGAAATATTTTACTTTCTATGAGGCACTAGTGGGTTAAGCAAGTGGATATACATTTTTTTTTTTTTGGAAAAATGTAAGAGCGGTCCCCTTCCTTTTGATAGTCTGGCTACCCATCGCTTAGCTTCACTGTCTTGTAAATGCTACTATTGGGTGGTTTTCTAACTCATCATCATCCTCTCTCTTTTCAAAAAATTAATCATTCGACGAGTGGTTAACTCATACTATCATACCCTTCAAGTGAAGTCCTCCACAAGAATAGAACACACCCCTTATCTTGGAAGCATTCACCATTCATAAGAATATGAGATAATAGCATTGGAATAAAAACTATATTTTTTATTGTTTTAGATGAAAAGCATAGAGTTCTTATAAGAATGGAAATGCAGATATCAATTTAAAGACAAAAAGTAAAAGAGATAGAAAGAAAGTGGGTGAGAACACCCCTCTCTTCTACACTTTTATGGAGAGCCCTTCTAGTAGGGTTTTAGGACGATACCCACATTCTCGATGCTCCATCCATCATTGCAATCTCCAGCAGAGACAAGACAGGCAGAGGCTTCTTTTAGGGATTTGGGTGTGTTGACGATGACGGTGCAGTTATCAGCTTCATTGAACCCCTTGTTTTCCTCTATTACCTCCTCAGCTTCTCTGAGAAATCGATTGGCCAGCTCACCTCTTTCTAGCTCAAATGGCTATGCCAATACTTTTGGCTCTTATAGTTCCTAGCCCATGTCTTTGTAGTTGAAGTTAGTCACGAGCTAAGTGTTTTCTAACAAGTGCGGTTCAGTTGCAGCATACTTAAGGTGTAGAAACTCATCACCCCAACCATCAACGACCATGTCTTTGGCAGGGACTTCCTCCACAAGTATAGGCTCTTCAATCGGCCAACCAGAGGGATCATATTCCTCATTGGGATTGAAGAGCTAGATTGGGCACGACGGAAATTCTTCCTCCCAATAGCTTTCTTCCTTAGTTTCCCTGTCTCCATCGTAATCCTCAACCACCATCTCCTCTAGTTCGTCCTCCACTTCTATTTCCTCTAGCACCAAATTGATAGTGTGATCTGGAAAAAGATTTGTGGTTACATTGGGGGTACGAGTAGGGTTCACCGATTGTATGTTAATGGTATTGTTGTCTATCAGGTCTTAAAATTTATGCTTGAGGGAGAACCAACTTTCAGTGTCATGCTCTTGTCCTCCTGAATGATACTCGCAAGTGAGGGCGCCATTAAAGGTTGGAGGTAAAAGGCTTGGCAATGAATGGGCCAATATGGGCTTCAGGATGTTGTTCTTCAAAAGATTATGGTAGGCCTCAGTCTAGGTGTAGGCTAAGGTATTAACGGTATGAATGCATTGGACTGGCCTATTAAAGTTGGGTTGTGCTCTAGCAGGACCAACGTTAGGTGCTTGTGCGGGCATGGTCAAAATGGGTATGGGTAAGATAGGATGTGACTAGAGTGGTGGATGGTATTGTGGTGGTTGAGAGGGTAAGATGGCAGACCCCCTCACTTTCCTTCTTGATTACTCCCCTTGCAGTAGCCACCTTTTCGGCTATGTTGCCAGAAATTTCTCTAGTTTTGTATAGGGATTTGTGATCCACCTTATCTTGAGACCATTCTCTATCATCTCCCCTTGCATGATAAGCTCAAAGAAGCTTTTCCCCACACTCGTGCATAGCTTTTCATAATATATGCCCTGGAAAGTGTATATGAATCGTTGCACATACTCTTTCTCTGAAATGAATACACACTGTCAGAGTAACGAAAACACTCATAAACATCGCAATCGTCATAGTAGAAAAAACACTCACAAACAAGTTGACATTGGGAATTACCAACAAAACTCCTATGTCACAAGACCGAACACGCCTTTTAGTCATGACACGTTTACCGAAGGATGGGATACCTTTGGAAACCAACTCGTCACACATCGTCAAAATGATAGAAACACTCGAAACCTGAGTCAACACCAGTGCCTGCTAGCCCACTCCGGTGAAAAATGACCAAACTGCCCCTTGGGCCCTTTTGGCACGCTTCTCTAGAAAGTACCTAAGTCCTTAAAGCGGTAAGTTCACCTTTCCAAGATTGTTCTAAAGACAATCCAGCACGTCCAAGTGTCTTCCAGTCAGTTTTGGATCAATTCCGAGACCATCCAGTCAAAATAACCATTTTGCCCCTATTAGGTTAGTAACCTCCTGAGGATGTTTCTAATCATATCCTTAACTTTCCAACACCTTTTCGAATCATTCTGAGTCTATTTTAGTAGGCTCGGTGTAAAATGACTGTTTTGCCCTTGGTGAATCAATCGCCTTTTCCAACCACACCGACTCAAGGTATCAAACTAGCAACCCTTCGGAACACTATCGATAATGTTTCCAACCTTCAAGCGTTCTCACGGGTCACCCCGAATCTATTTCTGTGTTTTCCCGATTCAAATAAACGTTTTGCGCCTAGTAGGGCCGGTCAACCTTTTCAAATATTCTGGCATTGTTTCTTAAGTCTGTTACCACTGGGACACTCTTTCAAAGGTTCCTATTGATTCCCGGCCTTTTGGATCATTCTTAGACTTTCTAGAGTCACTCAGAGTGAAGCCAAGCTAAAAATTGCATGGCAGTCACAAGGACAGGTGCCCAAATCTTTTATCATGCATCCCAAGGGTCGAAAAATACGTTTGTTGTTGCCTTAAAACTTTCCTAAATGGCTGGCACCACTCCTAGTGGTGCTAGTGGAAAGTTTGCCCTAGCGCCACTACAACAGGTGCCAAGGTCATTTTAATTGCCTATAAATACAGACTCTCCCCCTATATAAAAAGGGTCTGCAAATTTAGTCCAGAAACTCTGTCTATCTGAAAACAGAGCTCGAAGTCCCTCCAAATCCTAATTCTCTCAAGCCTCTTCAAGCCCTAGCCTCCATACACTTCAACCCTAACCTCTGTATACCTTATACACCCAAACACAATTCTCAAAACATCCATTGAAGACTCAAGTGTTGCAACTTCAAAGCTCTCAAAGTTCAAGTAGGAAGAATATGAGGTTGGTTTTCTATTGACTTTTATGTAATCCCCCCTCTCTCTTCTCCCTCCTAATCCACTTGGATTTTTTTCTATTTTAATCCCCATCTTCTATCTCTTTTTCTTGCATGCTTGAAACAAGAGACTCCCCGATTCATGCCTAGGAAGGACTGTTGAAGATCACCGTGCTGGGGGCTTTCTTTTAGTTTTACCTTTAATGGTGTGGGTTCGGCCCCCTTGATTATGTGGTGAAACCTAGCCTTACATGTTCACGATCTTGTTGCATTGTAGTTATCATATTTATACATCCATTCAAAATTGCTTACAAAATTATTTTCAAACTTGCATCAAAGTTGTTTTCAAACTTGCATTCAAAATATCTTCCTTTAAAACTTGTTCTCAAAATCACACTCCTAGGATGATTCTAACCAATTCATGGTTAGAGTTGTTTTAGAAAAGTGTTATATTCAATGAGACTATCAAGGTCTAAATTTTGGGGCCGAACTCTACATTGTTTTTATCAAAATTATAATCTTAAGATGATTCTACCTATTCCATGGTTAGGGTTGTTTTGAGAAGGTATTATATTCAATGTGATCATTGTGTTCCATATTTTAGAACTCTATTTGTTTTCAAAATCACAACCCTAAAATGGTTCTAATCTTTTCATGGTTAGAATCGTTTTAGGAAAGTGAGATATTCAAGAGATTTGTAAAAGTCTACATTCGAATCTCTTTCCAAATTGTTTTGCAAATCTACTCCCTAAAAACTTTTTTTGAAAATCTACTTTCTAAAAACTCCTTTCAAAGATCTACTTTCCAATAACTCATTGTCTTGAAATCCAAGTCAAGCCCTAGAATCTATGGTTAGGAAACCCTAGTTCGTTTCATAAAATCACGACTTTCTATTTTGCCTCAAATCACTAATTTCCAAATCTAAGATTTTCAAAACTCAATCTTTCTAATTCCATGTCAAATCCAATCTTCCAATTTAGGAAACCAAATCCAATCTTCTAATTTCGAAAATAAAATAAAATCATCTATTTTTAAAAATAAAATTGAATTTTCTATTTTAGGAAATAGAGATTAAATCTTTCATAATTTCAAACTTTCAAACCTTTCCTAATTCTAAACCTTCAAATATTTTTTAATTTCAAACTTCTAAATCTTATTTCCAAATTTCAAACCTTTCTTAAATCAAGACTTTTATTAGATGGATCCTTCCAAATTCAAATCTTTCCAAAATAAATTCTTTCTTAAAAATGAAACTTTCCTAAAATGAAATTTTCTTAATTTGGTACTTTCCTATTTTAAAACTTTTCTAATTCAAAGCTTTCCATAATCAAATTTTTCTTAAACCTTAACTTTCTAAATTCTTCTAAATCAATTATTTTCAAATCAAGTCAAATCTTTACAAGTCTTTTCAAGTTAAATGTTTCTAAATCAAATCAACTCATTTCTTAACCTTTCATAATTTGAAACTTTCCTAATTCAAAACTTTTCTTAATTAGAACTTTCTAAAATTGAACTTTCAAGTTCAAGTCAAATCTTACCAATTCAATTGCATGCTTCAACCCTTGGTAACTTAAACCCTGTGAGGTTTAAGCCGTAATTCAACCCTAACCCTAAGGTCAGGAAGCTTCAACACTTTTCTAAACTAAGATGATTTTCAAACTTCAATATAAGTCAAGTTGTTTTCAAAGCTCAACTCAATTTTTCTCAAATCAAGTCCAAGCTCTCTTTCGAAGTTCAATCTTTTCAAATCAAAGCTCAATTTCAAATCCTCAAGTTCAATTTTAATTCCAAGTTCGATTTCAAATCAAAGTTCAATTTTAAATCTTCTATTCAAAGTTCAAATCAAACCCTTTTCAAATCAAAATTTTTCAAGTTAAACTTTTTAAAAACCTCAAAGTGTTTATTTTTAGTTAGACTCTGAGTCCGAACTACAACTAACCTGATTCACAACAAAAGGATACGTAGGCAACTCCCATGGGTGCGATCATAACCTTTTTCAAATTTGTAATTCCACAACATTTTTCAAATTTCTAATTTCACAACCCTTTTCAAGTTTCTAATTTCTATAACCTTTTTCAAGCTTCAAATCATTTCTTCAAATATATTTTTAACATCAAATACTTTTCTTGCACTTGCAAGTCATGCATCATATTAAACCACTTTTTAAAATTATTTTCACAATGGATAATAGTGGACATTGAATAATCGAAGATTCTAAATGAGTGAATCTAGAGTGAATAGACATGTAGGTACCGCAAGGCCGGATATGGTCATAGTCTAGTGCATTTTTCCTATACGTAACCAACCGTCGAACACAAAATCACTGTTTTAAAAGACCAAAACAGAGTTATTTTTAAAAAGGGCTTAAATATTTCCAAAGGTTGCAAAACAACCTATTTTCTTTAAAAACCCTCTCTTGAGAAAGTTTTCAAAACCTTTTTTTAAAAACCCTAAGTATAATCTTCGGATTACACTTAGTTTTAGATGACCTAACTTGCCTTAACCAATTTACGTGGCGACTCCAAACTTTTTCTTAAAGCTCTTATTCAAATCAATTTCTAGTTCAAACTTAGTAGCACTCGCCTTTCTAGGAAGATAAGTTCTAACAAGAGAGTACCATGTTTTTCTCACTTGTGTGTTTTCTCAAGTGTAAAACATCGAGGCACGACAGCTGGCGACTCCACTGGGGACGCTTAGAGGGTTAGACCATTGTCCTGTCTCTTCCCCTTTCACTCATCTAGAGTTTTTGATTAATTTGTCCAATTTTATCCATCTTAAATTTTTCAAAATCAAATTTATCAAAGCTATTTTCAAAAACATGTGATTGTTTGCATTCGATTCATATTTTATCATTCTATCTTACATTACGTTTGTCATGCAAATACTAACTTTTTGTGCCTTTATTTTTATAGGTGGACCCTGTCGCGCCCTGATTTTTTGTACTTGAAAAGGATAAGTGAGAAAATACACAGTGCTCTCTTGCTAGAACTCATCCTCCTAGAAGAACGAGTACGACTCGATTTAAATTGGAAGATTGATTTGATTAAGGGCTTTTGAAAAAGATTTGGAGTCACCACCTAACTTGATTAAGGTGATTTAAGTCACCTAAAAATTAAGCACAATCCGAAAATTACACTTAGGGTTTTTGAAAAAGATTTTGAAAACATCCTCAAGAGAAGGTTTTTAAGAAAATAGGTTGTTTGGCAACCTTTGAAAAGTTTACGCCCTTTTTGAAAATAATCCCATTTGGTCTTCGAAAACAGTAATCTAGATTCAGAGGTTGGTTACGTATAGGGAAGACACACTAAGCCATCACTCTACCTCGCCCTTGTGATACCTACATGTCTATTCACTCTAGGTTCACTCATTAGAATCTTTGATCAATAAATGTCTAAAACTATCCACTTTAGAAAAGAATTTTGAAAATATGTTTGACATGATACATGATATGAGAGTGCAAGAAAAGACTTAATTTTTCAAAAAGATTTGAAAAGACTTGATTAGATTTTAGAAAAGAGATTTGAAAAGATAAATTTGATTTTGAAAGAAAGTTTTAGCGATTGAAAATAGAGATTTGAAAATAGATTTTTGGAATTAGAAACTTGAAAGAGATTATGAAATAGGAAGTTTGAAAAAGTTATGACCACACCCATGAGGGTTGCCTACGTACCCTTTTTGAGAATCAGGTCAATCGTAGTTCGGATAAGAGTTCGATAGAAAATTTGGTTTGAAAAGAGTTTGATTTGGAACTTGGATTTGAAGATTGAAAATTGAACTTTGATTTGAAATTGAACTTGAGGAAAAGATTGAACTTTGATTTAGAAAGATAGAAATGGTAAGAAAAACTTGAACTTGTTTTAGAAAGATTAGGATTTGAAAATATTTTGACTTGAATTGAAAGTTGAAAACCATCTAGGTTTAGAAATGAATTTTTGGAGAAGAGTTGGAAGCTTCTTAACTTAAGGGTTAGGGTCGAACTAGGGTCTAGACATCCTAGGACTTAAGGTAACCTAGGGTTGAAGCATGTAATTGAATTGAATTTGTTTTGAACTTGAAAAGCTTGATTTCGGAAAGTTTGGTTTTGAAAAACCGAGACTTAGGAAAGATAGGACTTAGGAAAGACTTGAGGTTTAAGAAAGATTCGATTGGAAAGTTTGATTTAGAAAACATGGAGAGTTGGAGTCTAGGAAAGATTAAATTTAGAAACTCTTGAAATTAGGAAAGTTTCAAAATAGGAATGTTTCATTTTAGGAAATTTTCGCTTTAGGAAAGTTTATTTTTAAGAAAGCTTAATTTCAGGAAAGTTTCGTTTTATGAAAGGTTTTGAAATTAGAAAGTTTTAACTTAGAAAAGAGTTAATTTTTGGAAAGATTTGAATTAAGAAAAGTTTGGTTTCAGAAAGATTTGGAATTTAAAAAGTTTAGAATTTTGAAAAGATTTGAATTTAAAAAGATTCAAAGTTTGAGTTTTGGAAATACTTGAAGTTAGGAAATATTTGAGTTTAAGAAATATTTGAAAATTTGGAATTTGGAAAGTTGAAATTTGGAAAGGTATGGAATTAGGAAAGGTGGGAATTAGGAAAGATTTGAATTAACAAAGATTTGATTTCTATTTCCTAAAATAAAAGATAGGATTTTGTTTCTAAAAAGAGATAATTTGATTTTGTTTTAAAAAACAGAGGATTGGATCTAGTTTCCTAAATGGGAGATTGGATTTGGTTTTTTAAAGGGAAGATTGGATTTGGCATGGAATTGGAAGGTGAAGTTTTACAAATCCTATATTTGGAAGTCTAGGATTCGATGTAGAAAATAAGTTTTAAAAATTTATGATTTTGATGTAAAAAGGAGGTTTTGGAAGCCTAGGTTTTGAGACCAAAATAGGAAATTGAAAATTATGTTTTAGGAAAGAAAATTAGGATTTCCTAACCATGGCTCTAGGGTTTAACTTGAACTCCAAGAATAAGGAATTTTGGAAAAAAGATCTTTTTGGATAGAGAGGTTTTTAGGAAAGAAATTTGAAGAGTATTTTTAAAAAGTAGAACTTTTGAAGAGAGTTTTTAAAAGTAGAACTTTTGAAGAGAGTTTTTGGAAAAGAATTTTTGGAAAGAGTTTTTAGGAAAGCAAGTTTGAAAAGAGACTTTGGAAAAAGAGACTTTTAGAAAGTAAGTTTAAAAAGAGATTTTGGAGAGAATTTGAATGCGGACTTTTGCAAGCCTCAAAAAATATCCCACTTTTGTAAAATGACTCTAACCATAAGAAGATTAGAACCATTGAAGGATTTTGGTTTTGAAAACAATAAGGATTTGAAAATATGGACCATATTGGTCACTTTAAATATAACACTTTCTTAAAGAGATCCTAACCATGGAAATGCTAGAATCACCTTAGGATTATAATTTTGAAAGTAATTTTTGAAAAAGAAGATTTAACGCAAGTTTTGAAAATAATTTTCGATTTAAGCTTTGAAAACAAGTTTTGAAGGGATGCATGATTATGATATACACAATGCAAGTTAGGGTTGTTAACATATAAGGTTAAGGGCTTCACCACATGATCAAGGGGGCCGAATCTATATGGTCTCTGGTTAGACTAAGAGAAAGGCTCCTGCACGGTGACTTTTAATAACCTAATCCTACACATAAACCAGGGAGTCTCTTGTTTCAAGCATGCAAGAAAGGGGGCTAGAAGATGGGTATTAAAATAAAAGAAAACCCAAGTGGGTTAGTAGAGAGAAGAAATGGGGAAAATTGCGTAAACGTAAATAGGAAGTCTGCATTGTATCTTCTTTATTTTTCTTGCTTTATTCAGTTTGTCTTGCTTGCTTTCTTTGCCTCGGTCTTTACTTTGATCTTCAAGAACTTCCAAGTTATAGCATTTCAAGTCTTTAATAGAGGCTTCAAAGGCTAGTATATGAGTGTATAAATGTGTATATGAGCTAGGGTTAAGTGTATAAGGGCTAGGGTTTTGTATATGGAGGCTAGGGTTTGGAGAACCTAAAGAAAACTAGGGTTTAGAAGGGCTTCGAGCTCTGTATATCAAACAACAGAGTTTTTGGACTGTGTTTGTGGACTTTTTTCACGCTGAGGAGGCTCTGTATTTATAGACAAAAGAATGGACTGGCGCTTGTTATAGTGGCGCCATGCCAAACTTTACACTGGAGACACTAGGGTGGCGCCAGACCATTTTTTGGCTTGGCACCATTACTAGTGGTGCCAGCCACTTAGGAAACTTTTAAGGTCGCAAGCAACGTATCTTTAGAAGATTTGGGTGCTTGTAGTAGTGACTACCATTCAATTTTTAGTCTGGCTTCACTAAGATTGACTTTAGAAGGTCTGGGAATGATTTAAAAGGCTGAGAATGGCCCGAAGGGCCAAAAAAGGACAAGAACCGTTAGAATAGTGTCTCGGGGGTAGTAGACTTGAAAAATAATATATGATGTGTTGGAAGGATTTACAGGGCCATTAGGGGCAAAACAGTTAATCGGGCCAGAAAGTTGCCGGGATGGACTTGGAATATCTCGGAAGAAGGCTTGAGGTTTGGAAACATTAACTAGAATGTTCCACAAGGTCACTAGTTTGATACCCAGAACCGGTGTGGTTGGAAAAGGCGACCGGCTCACAGGGGCAAAACAGTCATTTTGCATCGGGCTTGCCAGAATTGATTTGGAATGATCCGAAAATGTATTGGAAGGCCGAGGATACTATCATAAGCATCGTCGAGAGGTTACCGGTTAGATACCCAGAGCCGGTGTGGTTCCTAGGGCGCTCGGATGCCTAGGGGCAAAATAGTCATTTTGACCGGAGGGTCTCGAAATTGGCATGAAACCGACTAGAAGGCACCTAATCATGCTGGATAGTCTTTGGGACGATCCTAAAAGGGTGGACTTACCATCTTGAGGACTTAGGTACTTTTTCAAGGAACCTGTCGGAAAGCCCTAAGGGCAGTTTGGTCATTTTTCATCGAAATGGGCTATTAGGGACTGGTGTTGACTTGGGTTTCGAGTGTTTTCGCCACTCTGACGATGTTCCCGTGACATAGGGGTTTGTTGGCAATGCCCAATGTCAACCTGTTTACAAGTGTTTTCGCCACTCTAAGGGTTACGTTGTTTACAAGTGTTTTTGCCACTTTGACAGTTCGCGACCATTTTAGAGATTGTCTGATCTCGGGAAGTTGCTAGGTAAACTTATCGCCTGAGGAATCAACTTTCTCCAAAGGCGTGCCAAAATGGACATTCTTCATTAGCGGGCTAGTAGAAGCCAAATGTGGACCGTTCTACCATCTCAGGAACTTGGGGTCTCATTTCGGTTGATAAGTTTAAAGAGACTTATCATTCCGAAGATTTTTCTCGAAAGGCATGCTAGATTTAATTTAGACTGGAATTGGATTGGAATTGGATTTTTAATCCTGAAATTTAGACTGAAACAGGGACTTACCGTATTTGAAAAGACATGCCCACTGGAATTGGACCGAACAATGCCCCAAGGGTATTTTGGTCATTTTGCCTCTATTTGAGCCCAGTGGGCCCGTGAAGTAATTGATTGATTGATTGAATTAGGTTTGGAAAGTTGATTTGAACTGGAATATATCCATATTGACTTGAACTCAAGTCTAGACGGACTGGAGACTGCTGAGCGGGCAAGAATAGGGTGCTTACAGCTGCCCCTCTTTTTCTGTCTTTACTTGTCAATAATAGAAAACGATAGAGTAAGAGTCCCATGTTGACTGTGCGGTGGTCGGAGGGGTGTACTTTGAAAATTTTTGAAAACAGGAGTTTGAAAATGGATATTAGGCCTGATAGGCCTTTGAAATCGAGTTTTGGCAGGAAAAAGCAAAACTACCCAGAATTGGAAACTAGCGCCACTAGCAGTGGCGCCCTTATTAAATCTGGCTTGGCGCCACTGCTAGTGGTGCTAGGCTTGGGATCAAAACCAGCAAACTGTTGGTTCGACGCCTTGCAAAAGTTGAAAAGTTTTTGAAAAATTGAGAGCCTTTTGCGAGGAAATCAACTTAGATATTGAAGGAGTGCTTCCTAGGGACCATAAATGATTGCTGGAAGTAGACACTGTCGTTGGAAGAGAAGATTTCGTCGGAGAACCCCAAGAGATGAGTTTTTGATTTTATGCTAATTTTCATGTGTAGAATTCCGTTTGAATCATGTGAATAGTGGAAATTGATGTTTTGATATGTTTTGAACACTTTGATGAAGTTATTTTTGCATTTTTGTGCTTGTTTGATTGAATTTGAGTGATGTTACATGTTTATGTGAAGAGGGTTTCTGCAGGAATTGGAGGTTTGTCCCTATAGCTTTGGGTATTGAGTTTTCTGGCTAGCTTTTTATACTATGTGCGTTAGAAAAATATGTTTAACAGCCGTGTGAAGGTCATGATTTTTTGAAAACTTGATGAATTTTTGATTTTTTAAAAAATAGAAAAATACTTGGAAAATAAAAAAAAAAGTAAATTTAAGAAATTGATGAAATTATTAGAGTTTAAAATTTAGAAAAATATGAAAATATTTTAGAAAACATTTAAAACGATTTTGAGAAATTTTAGGACAACTTTGAAAACCATTGATTTATTGAAAAATGAAACAAGTCTTTTGAAAAGTATGCATGGGTGTTAGTACTATGTGATTGTGATGTTGTGAGGTGCATGGCTTGTGCTTTGTGTTGATGTTGTGGGCATTGTAAGGACCACTTTTAAATGAAACTCTGCTAAAATTTTTTAAAATTTAGGAAAGAGTGGGAAAAGCTTTGGAATAAAATCTTTTTAAAGGGAAAAGATATAAACCTTTGAGAGTGGGACCTCTTTGGCAGAGAAGGCCCCGAGAAACTTGGACACCCTAAAACTATTGGAAGAAATATTTTGGAAGACTTTTGAAAATGGAAATTTGAATAAGAACATATTTTGGAAGATTTGAAAATGGATTTTGACTTTGGAAAACTTGAAATTTTGATGAGAATTTTAGAAGATTGAAAACTTAAGAAATGAGTTTGAAAAAAACTTTTTAGAGGAAGAAATTTTAGAAAAGCTTGATCGGAATAGAAAAAGCTTGGGAAGGATTTTGATTGGAAGATTTCAAGATTTAATTTTTAAATTCGATTTTGAATTAGAAATTATTTTTTAAACTTTGGACAAAATGTGTAGAAAATTTGTTTTAACCTGACATTTGAAGGCAAAATGTTTAGAAAATTCATTTTGACGTGAAGTTAAAAACCTTTGAAGACAAAATGTATAGGAAATTCATTTTGACTCGAAATTGAAAATCTTTTGAAAGTAAAATGTATAGAAAATTCATTTTGACTTGGAACTGGAAAATGAAAATGTGTAGGAAATTCATTTTGACTTGGAACTGAAAAATCAAAATTTGTAAGAAATTCATTTTGACTTATCATTTGAAATTTTCATGAGTATGGTTTTCTCCTTGGTTTCCAATATGATTCTGTTGACATCGTAGGACCTGTCTTCCCTGATAGTTGCATTACAGTTGTCTCTTTCCAGCTTGGACTCTAGCGTGCGGTTCTTTCGCCTACCTTTCTGCCCCAGTTTCCTTGAGTTCCAATGGAGTTCCTCTTTTCCCACTTTGAGTTCTCGATGAGTATGTGGGCTCATTTGGGTGATTGGCATACTTCGCATGATTGGTCTGTTTCTCGCATGGTTGCTTTAGCTCTGGTTCTTCTGAACTTCTTGGTATTTCCATGAGGAGATGATTTAGTTAACTGTCGATTATGTGCACTGCTGGCTCGGATTCGTAAGGGGCACTCCTATGCGCCCATGGTTGTGAGGGAGACCTTTGTGAGCCTTACCAGATTTCAGTAGATGGTCAACGCTCATTTTTTGGGTTGTGTTGTGCTTTTCCAGCTTTGGGCGATCGGGCATTTATTTGTTACTCCTTTATTTCAGCATACATGGTATCCTGAGCTTGACCATACACGATCCTTGGCAAGATCTCAGAGAGCTATGGCGGATGGGGGGGAGGTTCCCACAGACCACTACAGCCTGGGCTGACTACCTTTGGAGCATGAGATCGGGCACGGTCAGGTGGTATTCAGGACTGGTTGGTAAGTATTGCTTGAGAGTTCGACCTCCTAAAAGAGCCTTCATGCCCTTAGCAGGCCTATAGGGCATTCGCCCTTTCTTTGGGATTCGAGTTCTGCGACAGTTTCGTAGAAGTCAAGATATCCCCTATCTGGCCTCAAAGGCTGAGTTTACCCTTGTCTTTGTGGTGTCAATCCCCAGAGCATTGGTAAAAAGAGTTATGGATAGATGGAGATCCTTGCTTCCGCACGTGGACGATAACGGTTTGTTCTCTGACATGCCCCTTGAGGCTGAGACCTACCATTATTGGCTCCAATGCTACGTGTTAGGTCCTAGCAGGCTTGGGGATCTACTTTTTGAGACTCCTTTACCCCCTGTAGGGTACATAGACTTCTTAACAGCTATGATTGTTCAGAGGCAACGTCATAGGCGGCAAAATCGACGATTGATACGGGCATTGCATGATAGGTTGAGGGCGACAGACGCTAAGGTAGCTTTTCTGGAGATGTAACTAGCAGCGGCCAGATCGACACATGACAATCCACCCTTGAGTACCTTGAGGGGACGTAAGCGGTTGTGCGGTGCCTAGATTTTTCCACTCCCCCGGAGGTAGATACTCAGTCTTTGCGAGAGGCTGTGGAGTCCCTTACCCGGGAGAGGGATATGCTTTTGGCCAGACGTGCAGACTATGAGTAAGGCCGGCTTAGGTCATCAATGGTTGGTATCTCTTTGAGTGTTCTTCTTGCGAGTGGTGAGCCAGTTGATCCTTGCCTAGTCGACACCTCTTTTGATGATGAGCGGAGCAATATATTTTTGCCCCTTACTCCTAGATTTATTGATTCCTGCATTTATAGAGAGACAAACTTCATCTTAGTATTGTATACTTTTTACCTTATGAACTTATAGCCTACCATACTTTTGAGATGCTTTTCATGCAAGGTCAGTATAAAAAGCAAACTTAAGAAAAGTTGAATGAAAGCCCCAGTTAGATGAAAAATTACTCCTTTTGGTTTGATACTCTGACTAACTTATTGTCCATGAAAGGAAACCCCTACTTCTTTTAACCTTAACTAGGCTAATCCGGAGAATGCTTTTCAAGACACCTTCTGACTTTCTCACTGCTGCTTTCATACTTATGACTTTTGGGAATGCTATGCCTTGGATTATCTCTTACACCCCAACCCTCCTTTTCCTTTTTTTTTTTTTTTGCTACTTTTACTACTGGCGCTAGTGACGGTTTTCACTAGTCCCAGCTCTATCATTTTTGCACCAAAGCGCCTTTGTAGGTTTTCACGAAGGTCGATAGTTTTGTATCTTGCCACATCCCTACTCTTTTACCAACGGCGCCCTTTCGGGTTTTCACAGCATCCTCAGAAATGTGCTTATTTTCTCTCTTCTCTCTTTCTTACCTTATCTTGGTCTCTGGTTTCTGTTGAGAAACTTCTAAATACTACTTACGCCATCTCCCAACTTTCCCTGCTGATAGCGTATTTTGGTGAGCTCATTTGCACTAAGCAATTTCATTTCAATCTGAAAGGATTTTAACGGTTGTGGTGTGGGTTTTCACTTTCAAAAGAAAAGGAAAGGCTCAAATCTATCATTCTACTAGTGATCACCATTAATAATTTTTGGTCTAGCAGCACTTTTCTGTGTATTCTTATTTTCTTTCGGATACCTCACCTTTTTTTTTTAAAGTAACAGTGTTAACAAAAGCGCTTTTACGAACCTAGAATAATAATACTTCAAGGATATTTTTGTGTTACGCATATCCTTAGTGCTTTATTTCAATCTAGCGTGATCACCCAGTTAGGAGACGTTTTTGAAGGAAAGTAACCGGCTCTAAAGGTTTGACAAAGGTTGTTTTTTGACTGTATGGGAAATGAAACAATGGCTTTTCATCATTTCAAAATTAAACTGCTTAATCTATAGAGCTTTCCCATTGAAATCATGCCCGATTGATTAACTGAGATTAAGGAAAGTAAATTTTATTGCTATCGCACAGAAACCGAAGGTCTATCTTTTGGAATCATATATAGTAGTGTTTAAAAGTATCTAAATTCAACGGACTAGGGAATTCCTAACCATCCATTTCCTCCAGAATGAGAGCTCCTTTATCACGAACGACCCTTCATAGTTTGGAGCAAATTTCCCTTGCACTGCTTCCTGATGGGGGAATGCCTTTTTTAAAACCAAATCTCCAGTTTGAATGATCGAGGCTGCACCTTCTTATCAAATGCCCTAGCTATTCGTCTTCTATAGCACTAAGCGTGATAAACTGCAGCTAACTGCTTCTCATCTAGCAGACAGAGTTGAGTATATCGATCTTTGATCCACTCTGCTTCATCCAACTTGGTTTCCGTTAAGATCCTTATGGAAGAAATCTCAATCTCAATGGGGATGACTGGCTTTGTACCGTAGACCAGTTCGAAGGGAGTACTATCGGTGGAAACCCTCATGGTAGTTCGGTAGGCCATCAATGCAAAAGGAAGTTTCATATGCCAATCTTTGTAGTTGTCAATCATGTTTTTGTTGGCTGCTTCTACTACTCCGTTCATCTAAGGCCGGTAGGTGACTGAATTCCAATGGATAATGTGAAACTTTTGGCATAACTCTAATACCAGCTCATTATTTATATTGGAAGCATTGCCAGTAATGAGTGATTTAGGAATCCTATATCGGCAGATGATGTGATTCTTTATGAACTTTTCCACGACCTTCTTGGTAACATGAATGTAGGAGACTGCTTCCACCCACTTAGTGAAATAATCAATGGTAATCAGGATGAAACAGTGGCCGTTAGAGGCTTTGGGAGTGATAGGGCCAATCGTATCTATCCCCCATATAGAAAAAGGCCAAGGGGCTAACATGGAATGGAGCCCGGTGGGGGTGCTTTGATCTTACCCCCATGTATCTGGCACTTATGACATCAGAGAATGTATCTAATACAATCTGACTCCATTGTTGACCAGTAATACCCTGTTCAGAGAATTTTCTTGGCAAGCGTGTGGCCATCGATGTGGGGACCGAAAACTTCTTCGTGTACTTCCTTCATGATAATTTTTGCTTCGTTGGTATTGACACACTTTAGAGGTCCGAACCATGATCTCTTGAAAAGCTCATTTTCGGCCTTAAAGTAATGTTTCGCCAAATGGCAAATGGTCTTTTTATCTCGGTGTGATGCTGTAGCGGGGAATGTCTTGGTTTGAATGTACCTTTGGATGTCATAAAACCATGGTTGACCGTCGAGCTCAACTGTTGTGTGAAGGCAATAGGAAGGGGTATCCTTGGTAAAGATCTGGAGAAGGGGCATTACGGTGCCCCTGTCAATCCTGATTACTATGTCTAAAGTGGCTAAGGCATCAGCAAAACTATTCTCTGCTCGGGGTACATGATGTAAATCCACACTTTTAAACAGTTGACATAAATCCTTAACCTGCTGATGATACGAGGAAAGATTTGCATCTGGAGTTTGGTACACATCTTTAGATTGTTGAATAACTAGATCTGAATATCCAAAAATAGCCAGTTCGTTAATCTTCATCTCTAACGCTAGCCTTAATCCTAGTATACAAGCCATATATTTGGCAATGTTGTTGGTGCACAACTCTAGTTGCAACTTAACCATAATAGGGTAATGATTGCCCGTTCTTGATATTACTATTGTTCCAATGCCAGCTCGCCTTTTGTTAGCAGCCCTGTCGAAATACATCTTCCACCTAGTTTTTGCTTGCTCTTCAGTCACATCGTTAGTGCATAGTATATCTTCATCGGGGAATTGGGGTTCTATGGATTGGTAATCATCAATTGGGCTCTCGGCCAGATAATCAGCTATTACCTACCCCTTGAATGCTTTACAGCTTGTAAATATAATATCAAACTCTGACAAGATCATGTGCCATCGAGCAATTCTACTAGACAGGGTTGGTTTCTTGAATACATACTTGAGGGGATCCATTCGAAAAATAAAGAAAGTGGTATGATAGAGCATATAATGTCGAAGCCTATAAGCTGCCCAAGCTAAAGCGCAACAGGTTTTCTCGAGATCCGAATACTTTGTTTCATATGGCAAGAACGTTTTACTGAGGTAATAAATGGCTTGCTCCTTTCTTCTTGTTTCATCATGCTGCCCCAAAACACACCCCATGGAAATATCCAAAACTGGCATGTACATCAACAGAGGGAACCCCGACGTAGGTGCCACTAGGACTGGAGGATTCTGTAGGTATTCTTTGATTCTCTCGAAAACTATTTGATAGTTATCAACTCTTTTGGAACATCTTTCTTGAGGAGTTTGAAAATAGGTTCGCATAGATGAGTCATTTGAGCGATGAACCTACTGATGAAGTTCAATTTTTCCAAAAAGGATCAGATCTCTTTTTCCCCTTTCGAAGTGGGCATTTCAACAATGGACTTGACTTTGGCAGGCTCAATTTCTATCCCCTTTTCATTGACTATAAACCCTAGCAACTTCCCTAAAGATACTCTAAAGGTGCACTCGGCAAGATTTAGCTTGAGATGATATTTACAGAGACGGTCAAACACCTTCCGTAGGTTGAATAGGTGATCTTTTTGCTGTTTGGATTTGACGATCATGTCATCCACATAAATTTTCACTTTCTAATGCATCATATCATGAAATAAGATTACCATGGCCTTTTGGTAGGTTGCCCCCACGTTGTGAAGTCCGAATAGCATAACTTTATAATAATACACTCCCCAGGGAGTGATGAAGACAGTCTTCTCTCGATCTTCTTCAGCTAGCTTGATCTGGTTGTATCCCGAAAAGCCATCCATGAAGGAAAACATTTCATGACCGGTCGTGTTGTCAACAAGCAAATCTAGTTGTGGGAGAGGAAAATCATCTTTTGGACTGGCCTTGTTGAGGTCCCAAAAATCAAAACACATTCGCACCTTGCCATCTTTCTTGGGTACAGGGACAATGTTAGCCAGCCACTGGGGATACTCTACTACTTGCAAAAATCTTACTTAGAACTGTTTAGTCAATTCTTTCTTAATCTTCAGACTCCATTATGGCTTTATCTCCTCAACTTCTGCTTAAAGGGCTTCATCTGCGAGTCTAAGGGTAATTTGTGTTCAACAATGTATTCATCCAGCCCAAGCATGTCTTGATAGGCCCGAGCAAAAACATCTAGGTATGTGCGTAATAATTCCAATAATTCTTTGTGCTGCCATTGATCTAGACCTGCGCCGATTCTAAGTTCTTTTGGATCCCCTTTAGCCTCCAAATTAACTATTTCTGTTTCCTCAATGTTTGGGATACTACGATTCTCATGTCTTTCTATTTGTTCCTGAATTTCCTCTGGTATCTTTTCTGAATAATTTACATCCATTGTAATTCCCAGTTGTTGGTAATCAAACTCAGTGTTACAGTCATTATTTGTCAGGATTGGCATTCTCTGGATTAGTTGAGTAAGGCGTCAGATGCAAGGGTCCTTGGCATGGAAAATAGTGTGCAATGAATCAAACAAAAAGAAATATTTTTCCATTAAAAATGAATTGACTTAAAAGTTTAAGACAAGTAAATTGAAAAGATAAAATTTGTTTATGGCAAATCAGCTGCTCTGGGATTTTGCTTTAGCGAGCTTTGTACCGAAACTTGCGAGCACGGATGATGTCCTCGCTAGCCCAATGATGCAAGTTCTTGCTTGGAAGCATTACTCGAATGGACCCATCTTCAGTTATTCCAATGTCAACCGCCATGACGGGTGTTTCTTCTTGAACTTTCCTCTTCTTCGGACTCTTATCTGATGCAGACATTCCCTTTCCTATATCTAATTGCTTGAATTGTTCTGAGAGCTCCATGGTAGCTTTATTGTTAGCCCTTTTGTTCCGTGCTGCTTCTCTTCTCTCTTTTTTTGTAGGTTCATATCCCAACCCAAAGGTAGGTTCGGCCGACGGTATTTCTACGACCTCAGGCCTTCCTTGTAAGTACTTCCCTAAGCCTTTCACCATATGAAATCCATTTGTTTTAAAGTACCGTACTATCATCTGAAAATTTCAGGAATATTTCGGCTCCACTTGATCTTTTTTCTGCACCATAGTGATATATTCGAATGACTGAATGCAGGAGGGCGATTCAGTGTTAGGCGGGATGATATCAGCTTTGTATATGGCAAATTCTTTTTTAGCAAAAATAGAAATCAATATGGAGCCTATAATGAACGTGACTTTCTGATAAAGGCTAGAAAGGACTGCAACCGCTGAATGAATTGAAGGTCACCCTAACAACAAATTGTAGACAGCCAAAATATACAAGACTTGGAACTTGATTGTGAAAGTTACTGGCCCTATCTCAGCTGGCATTTCAATTTTTCCCATAGTTTCCCTCTAGGAACAATCAAAGGCACGAATGATCGTACTGCTATTATTCAAATAAGTTTGGTCCATTCTAAGCCTTTCTAGGGTAGAATACGAGCAAACGTTCAAAGCTATTTTGGCTACCATTTTTCCTCTTGTTCTTATAGCGACATGTGAAGCACGGGTATGACTTGTTTTGTCAGTAGGAATCTCGTCATCAAAGAAGGTAATGATGTTCGAAGCCACGATAAGGCTCACCATGTTATGTAGGTTATCCGGCATGAAATTCTCAAGCACATGAGCATCTTTAAAGATCTTTAGCAAAGCATCCTGGTGTACTTCAAAGATGAGTAGCAGGCCTAACATCGAAATATGGGCTAGGGCTTTTCTAAGTTATTCCATGATGTTGTAATTGACCTTTCCCAAAGCTTTGGTGAATTCTGATATCTCTTGCTCTGTTGGTTGGTTGGAGCTTTCCCCCTCTTTATCTTTTTCCTTCCTTTTTCTTTCCACTTCAGCAGAGGTGTAGAGTCGTCCTGACTGGGTCATCCCTCCTATTTCTGCTACAAGCTCTCTGATGCTTTTATTAGGTAAGTAATTCTATGGGACAGTATAAAGACTGGATATTGGTGATTGGGTTATAATGGGAAGAGTTATCCTTGGGTTTACAGGCAAAGGGATTACCATAGGTGAAGGGTTGGTGATGACGGGCAAGGTGGTGGGTACAATTGGTTTTGTTTGGTAGGATTAAGGGTAACACAGGTTGTATGACTCCTTAGGTGTTGGCATGAGGTTTAGGCCCAACCACGGCAACCATGGCTTCAGATTCAGACAATGAAGTAAGAATGAGGTAGTAATAAGGGGGATTAAGTAAGGTTTCAATGGTTAGGTTCATGTTGGATTGATGAGATTGTATGGTTAGGAGGGAATGGTCTTAGTATTCGGGTTCCCTTAGGATATAAGTCGTCCCCTTTGGAATTGCAACAGATGGGTTATACAGGGTGCCTTCGCTAAAATTCTTGCTTTCAGTGGTATACTCTCTTGAAGCTTGTGAATCATGGCCTTCACTAGTATAGAAGATGTTGAACTAGTATTCATTTGCCTATAAAGATGAAATGAGAACAAGGACACTAGTTGCAAGTTAGTGCCTAGTTTTTTTTAAAAAGCCTTATGCAATGCATGTCCTAGGAAGGTCCCACCTTGAGAGGGAGACTAATTATGATGAATTTGGATCACTTCTTGGAGATAGGGGGGTTACCCCTGTATGCAAATACCATACCATTGATCAGGAATCTGCCTTCATCATTTATTCGTGGAAGATAAGAAGACACATTGAACTTTGAGGTTTACAGTATAAAGAATCAAAGTACATTTTAATGGGGGAAGTGGAAACATTTTCCTTTGGACTTCCACCTATCTAGTTTTACATATGAAATCCTAAATTACTCTTGAGTCTTCAGATTTGCCCTCTTTGGATTTGATGTCGAGGAGGTCGCTGAGAGACCTTGTTGATTGATTGCCCCTTATCTTCTTGGCAATCCTATCTCCGTGAGCATAGAGGGATTGAGGCCCCTCTTATGGAATGACTTGAAATGCATGCAATGGTTCCTTAGGGTTACGTGGGAACCTTAAGGGTTTTGGTAAATTTAATGCAATGGAGAGTGAAGTTGGTGTCACTCTCTTTAGGTTGATCATATGCTTGGAGATGTAGTGACTTGAAGTACTTTGGAACTCTTGTCTTGACATGGATTATTGAATGGATGAACATGGATGCATAGAGTAAAGAGAAAGAGAGAATGCATTTATAAAGTAAACATGGATGTATGATAAGTTAGATAGGCATTATAACAACAGGAATATAAGCATTATAACAACATAAATAGATAAATTTAAAGGAATGTAAAGCAGTCGCCTGTTCCTCCGTGGTTTCGAAAACGGTGCGCATGTCTTAAATTTGACAGAGGTTCGGCTATACATGGTGTCTATATGAGCATGAGATTAAGGGTTTACTAATGCAACCTAAAAAGGCTCGGTTCGCAGATCTTCAAACCTAGGCCCACTCCCTAAGGTGGTACCATTATCGGTTGGTGATCCGAGCAGGGGAACCATCAAGAGGCTGTAAGCGAAAAAACTAACATAGCATCTTGCCGACAACCAATATACCATTCTCTCTTCTAACTACAAGGAACATATCAGGGTAGAGAATGCAAATATGCAGAATGCAAGTGCACGTGTAGTGTGTGTGTGATTTTTAAAAGCCGAGGAAAGGGCCCAATAACTCCCATCCATCCTGTTCATTATATTTATTCATAGTATGCAGAGCAGTTAACATGAAATAAAACAAAACGTGAATAAAAATCCACCTACAAAACAAATATGCAACAGATAGTATGCAGATAACAAACTTAATGCAAGAGAATATGAATGGAAATAAATTAGATACATGTTTTTTAAAAACAACTTTAAAATTTTGATTTTAGAAATTTTAGAGTGGATAGGATTGAACAAATTAATTGAAGACTTTACATGGGTGAAGGGTGAAAAGACATGACAATAGCCTAACCCTTTAGGTGTCCCCAGTGGAATTGCCAGTTGTCGCGCCCTGATGTTTTGCACCCAAAAAAGACAAGTGAGAAAAACACAGTGCTCTCTCATTAGAACTTATCCTCTTAGAAGGACGAGCGCGACTTGGTTTGAATTGGAAGATTAATTTTGATTAAGGGCTTTTGAAAAAGATTTGGAGTCGCCACCTAACTTGATTAAGGTTAGTTAGGTCACCTAAAAACTAAGCATAATCTGAAGATTACACTTAGAGTTTTTTGAAAAAGATTTGGAAAACATCCTTAAGAGACGGTTTTTAAGAAAATAGGTTACTTGGAAACTTTTGGAAAGTTTAAGCCCATTTGGAAAATAACCTCATTTGGTCTTTGAAAACAGCAATCTAGGTCCAGAGTTGGTTACGTGTAGGGAAGACGCACTAAATCATCACCCTACCCCACCCTTGCGGTACCTACATGTTTATTCATCCTAGGTTCACTCATTAGAGTCTTTGATTAATAAATGTCCAAAACTATCCACTTTAGAAAAGAATTTTGAAAATATGTTTGATATAATACATGATATGCGAGTGCAAGAAAGACTTGATTAGATTTTAGAAAAGAGATTTGAAAAGATAGATTTGATTTTGAAAGAAAGTTTTAGGGATTGGAAATAGAGATTTGAAAATAGATTTTTGGAATTAGAAACTTGAAAGAGATTATGAAATTGAAAGTTTGAAAAAGGTTATGACCGCACCCATGAGGGTTTCCTACGTACCCTTTTTGAGAATCAGGTCATTTGTAGTTCGTACAAGAGACCGATAGAAAATTTGGTTTGAAAAGAGTTTGATTTGGAATTCGGATTTGAAGATTAAAAATTGAACTTTGATTTGAAATTGAACTTGAGGAAAATATAGGACTTTGATTTGGAAAGATAGAACTTGGAAGAAGAACTTGGACTTTTTGGGAAAGATTAAGATTTGAAAACATTTTGACTTGAATTGAAAGTTGAAAACCATCTAGGTTTAGAAAAGAACTTTTGAAGAAGAGTTGGAAGCTTCCTAACTTTAGAGTTCGGGTCAAACTAGGGTTTAGACTTCCTAGGACTTAGGGTAACCTAGGGTTGAAGCATGTAATTGAATTGAATTTTTTTTTAACTTGAAAAGCTTGATTTTTGAAAGTTTGGTTTTGGATAACCCAGACTTAAGAAAGATAACACTTAGGAAAGACTTGAGATTTAAGAAAGATTCGATTGGGAAGTTCGATTTAAAAAATATGGAGAGTTGGAGGTTAGGAAAGATTGAATTTAGAAAATCTTGAAATTGGGATAGTTTCAAAATAGGAAAGTTTCATTTTATGAAAGTTTTATTTCAGGATAGTTTCATTTTAGGAAGGGTTTTGAAATTAGAAAGTTTTAACTTAAAAAATAGTTGATTTTGGAAATATTTGAATTAAGAAAGATTTGAAATTTAGAAAGTTTAGAATTTTGGAAAGATTTGAATTTAAAAAGATTCAAAGTTTGAGTTTTGAAAATACTTGAAGTTAGGAAATATTTGAGTTTATGAAAGATTTGAAAATTTGAAATTTGGAAAGTTGAAATTTGGAAAGGTATGGAATTAGGAAAGGTGGGAATTAGGAAAGATTCAAATTAGGAAAGATTTGGATCTAGGAAATATTTGATTTCTATTTCCTAAAATAAAAGATTGGATTTTGTTTCTAAAAAGAGATGATTTGATTTTGTTTCAAAAAACGGAGAATTGGATCTAGTTTCCTAAATGAGAGACTGGATTTGGTTTCCTAAAAGGAAGGTTGGATTTGGCATGGAATTAGAAGGTGAAGTTTTAGAAATCCTAGATTTACAAGTCTATGATTCGATGTAGAAAATAGGTTTTGAAAATTTATGATTTGGATGTAAAAAGAAAGTTTTGGAAGCCTAGGTTTTGAGGCCAAATAGGAAATTGGAAATTTGTTTTTTAGGTAAGAAAATTAGGATTTTCTAACCATGGCTCTAGGGTTTAACTTGAACTCGAAGAAAAAGGGATTTTGGAAAAAAAGATCTTTTTCGAAAGAGAGATTTTTAGGAAAGAGATTTGAAGAGTGTTTTTAGAAAGTAAAACTTTTGAAGTGAGTTTTTGGAAAAGGGATTTTTGGAAAGAGTTTTTAGGAAAGCAAGTTTGAAAAGAGACTTTGGAAAAAGAGACTTGTAGAAAGTAAGTTTAAAAAGAGATTTTGGAAAGGAATTGAATGTAGACTTTTGCATGCTTCTAAAAATATCTCACTTTCCTAAAATGACTCTAACCATAAGAAGATTAGAACCATTCAAGGATTGTGGTTTTGAAAGCAACAAGAATTTGAAAATGTAGACCATATTGGCCACTTTAAATTTAACACTTTCTTAAAGCGACCCTAACCATGGAAAGGTTAAAATCACCTTAAGATTGTGATTTTGAAAATAAGTTTTGAAGAAGAAGATTTAATAGAAGTTTTGGAAATAATTTTCTATGCAAGTTTTAAAAACAAGTTTGAAAACAAGTTTTGAAGGGATGCATGATCATGATATGCACAATGCAAGTTGGGGTCGTGAACATACAAGGTTAAAGGCTTCACTACATAATCAAGGGGGCCAAACCAACATGGTCTCTGGTTAGACTAAGAGAAAGCCCCCGACACGATGACTTTCAATAGCCTAATCCTACACATGAATTAGGGAGTCTCTTATTTCAAGCATGCAAGAAAGGAGGATAGAAGATGGAGATTAAAATAGAAGAAAACCCAAGTGGGCTAGGAGAGAGAAGAAAGGGGGGGAATTGCATAAACGTAAATAGGGAGCCTAACTTGTATTTTATTTATTTTGCTTGCTTATTCGCTTTGTCTTACTTACTTGCTTTGCTTCGATCTTTGCTTTGAACTTTAAGAACTTCCAAGTTATAGCACTTCAAGTCTTCAATGTGTTGGTCCAATAGGCAACCCAAGAGGGGGGGGTGAATTGGGTTTTTCAGGAATTAATACAAGTTAAGATTAATTAAAATTAATCTAGACAATATAGCAATGGCTAATCTATGTGCAAAGCAAAGTTATCAATGAAAACAAAGAAAACAGAGCAATGAAGGAGAGACACAGATTTACCGAGGTTCAACCACAAACCGTGGTCTACGTCCTCACCCCAAGACCTCCTTGAAGCCTTCTTCCACTATGTAATCACCTATTACAAGATGGGCTACTGATTGATGAAGTGCTTAGCTCACTCTGCAAGAACCCCTCACTAAGTTCTTCAATTTCCAAGTGGTTTTGTCCAAGCTCCACTTAAACTTTACAAGAGTTTTGCTTCACACAAGAGAACTCTCAAACTCTCAGTTATAAGTGTATAAGAGTATACAACTTACAAACAAACTCTCTAAATAGAGTAGATTTACAATCAAAGATCACAAGAATAAAACAGGAAGAATGTTTCAGGAATATCAGTGATTCAGTAGATTTTCGTCTCCTCTTGTTTCTTCCTCTTGATTCTTGTATATAAATGCAGTTGGAGGCTAGTATATATACCCTTGCATTGATTCCATCCGTTGGAGGTGGTTGGGTATCATAAATGCACGTCCATTCTGTTATAATGTTAACAAAAATAGCCGTTGCAACAGAGGGAGTCGGCTCCATTTCTTGTGGTGTCGACACTTCCTGCTTCTGCATTTACTAGATGATGTTCACTGAGTTCATGAGTCCCCTCTTCATGTTGATGAGGCGACTCCTTGTTCATCTGTCTTCTTCATATCAGGCTTCTGCTGTCATAAGGCGACACTTCTGCTTCAGGTGTCCACTCATTGATCATTTGAACTTCAAGCCTTTTGCTTCTGTTACCAAGAGGCGACACTTCATCTTCAAGTGTCTGCTCATTGATCATATTGTCTTCAAGCCTATGCGTCTGGCACCAGGAGGCGACACTTCATTACAATGTGTCCGCTCATTGCCTACTTGGTCTCCAGGCTTTTTGCTTCTGTGTTCAAGAGGCGACACTTTGTTTTAATGTGTCCACTCATTGTCCAATTTGTCTTCAGGCCATTTTTGCGTCTGTGTGCAAGAGGCGACACCTCAATTCCATGAGTCTCCTCATTGCCCAGAATTTAGCCTTCAGATTTCCGCTGATCAAGCTTATCAAAGCACTGGTATAAGATCTTCAAGGAGTATGTCTTTGGGGTATGAAAATCAATCAAATTTTCCTAACTCGTCAGAGTTAACTTTTATTTAAATTTGGATTGGATTAATCGTTGGATATTGATCTTCTTCTAGAAACTCAAACAGTTAAAGCTTCACTAGATCAAGGCTAGTCTTTTCTTTTTCATTTACAAAGCTTCTTCAATCAATGTAGAACTTCTTCTTCAATGCCAAGCTTTCTGTAGAGCTTCACACTGCTTCATTTCTGATTTCCTCTCTTTGCTAGCAATTCTTCATTCTTCAATAAACACTTCATAGAGTCCATTGCAGACTTGATGAAATCTCTTCATACATCTAGTCTTCATTAACTCTTTACACTTGTAGAAGAATTCTTCACTTAGATTCCATGTAGAGATCAGATATTCATTGTGAGCCATCTTCTTGGCAACTTCAATCAAATGTCTTGAATTGGTCTTTAGCATACCAGATGAGATCATCTCTTGAGTATTTACCAATTCTTCTTCAACTAAATCCTCTTCAACTGAGCATTGCATATTCTGATGAAATCTTCTTTAGGCCTCAACATCACCTTTATTCTTCATCTTTAATTGATCATTTCATTTCCTTAACTGATGAAGTCTTTAGTCTAGTGCAAATCAATCTTCATTGAAACTATGCATACTTGAAGAAAGCTATAATTGAACACCTTCAATCTCTTCAAATGTAGAACACATGTTTAAAGTAGAGATATGCATCATTTCTCAGTTTGGTTCATTGCATAGCCCTTTGAATTCATTTCTTGCTTCTTGAACTAGTTGTGCATTCTCCTTGATATGTATTAGACATAAGATTCAATTTTAAGTCTATACTATGAACTTGTTAATCTGCACACTAAGTAGATTCATTAGAGACATAACACAAGGTTTAGTTATCATCAAAATCAACAGGAGAATTAACCTTGAGTCAACAAGGATTAACCTTGACTTAACACAATGGAAGCTTCCGAGGCCAGTATATGAGTACATAAGAGTGTATATGAGCTAGGGTTAAGTATATAGGGGCTAGGGTTTTGCATATGGAGGCTAGGGTTTGGAAAACCTAAGGAAAATTAGGGTTTGGAAGGGCTTTGAGCTTTGTATATCGAACAACAGAGTTTTTGGACTATGTTTGTGGATCTTTTTCATGCTAGAGGAGGCTTTGTATTTATAGACAGAAGAGTGGACTGGCACCTGTTGTAGTGGCGCCGAGTTAAACTTTACACTGGCGCCACAAAGAGTGGCGCCAGGCCATTTTTTGGCTTAGCGCCGCTACTGTCGGGATGGACTTGAAAAATCCTGGAAGAAGGCTTGAGGCTTGGAAACATTAACTAGAATGTTCTAGGAGGTTACCGGTTTGATACCCATACCCAATGTGCTTGGAAAAGACAAGTAGCCCACTAGGGGCAAAACGATCATTTTGCATTGAGCTTGCCGGAATTGATTTGGAATAATCCGAAAATGGATTGGAAGGCTGAGTATACTATTAGAAGCATTCTGAGATGTTGCCGGTTTGGTACCCAGAGTCAGTTTGGTTCCTAGGGCGCTCGGATGCCTAGGGGCAAAATGGTTATTTTGACCGAAGGGTCTCAGAATTGGCCCGAAACTGATTGGAAGACACCTAATCATGCCGAATCGTCTTTGGGACGATCCTAGAAGGGTGGATTTACCATCTTGAGGACATAGGTACTTTCTCAAGGAACGTGCCGGAAAGCCTTAAGGGCAATTTGGTCATTTTTTTACAAGAGTGGGCTAGCAGGCACTAGTGTTAACCTGGGTTTTGAGTGTTTCCGCCACTCTGAGGGTGGTCCCGTGACATAGGGGTTTGTTGGCAATGCCTAATGTCGACCTATTTACGAGTGTTTCTGCCACTCTAACGGTTGTAATGTTTACAAGTGTTTTCGCCACTCTGATGGTTCGCGATCATTTTAGAGACTGCCCAATCTCAAGAAGCTGCTAGGTGGACTTATCGCCTGAGGAATTAACTTTCTTCGAAGGCGTGCCAAAACGAACATTCTTCATTAGTGGGCTAGCAGGTGTCAAAGGTGGACTGTTTTACCATCTCGAGGACTTGGGGTCTCGTCCCAGTCGACGGGTTTGAAGGGACTCACTGTTCCAAAGATTTTTCTTGAAAAACATACTGGACTGGATGGTCTTATTACCTAAGGGATAAACTTTCTCCAAAGACGTGCCAGATTTAATTTATACTAGAATTGGATTTTTAATCCTGGAATTGAGACTGAAATGAGGACTTACTGTCTTCGAAAAGATATGCCCACTGGAATTGGACCGAACAATGCCTTAAGGGCATTTTGGTTATTTTGCCTCTATTTGGGCTCGATGGGCCCGCAAAGCAATTCATTAACTGAATCAGGTTTAGAAAGCTAATTTGAATTGGAATATGTCCATATTGACTTGAACTCAAGTCTGGAAGGACTGGAGACTGCTGAGCGGGCAAAAATGGGATGCTTATAGACCCTTGTTCACATTTTATTTTTATATCATATTAACTACCATATATGTCTTGAATGAATACGATGGATGAGAGTTTTTGGGCCATTTTTTCGTTTTTTATAATTCTACACACACACTGCAGATGTACTTGCATTATCAAACTTGCATTCTTTACCTAATTACGACCCTTCTAGTTAGAAGGGGAATGATATATTGGTTGTGGGCGGATGCTATGTCAGTTTTTTAGCTTACGACCACTTGATGGTTCCTCTGCTTAGATCACCAACTTATAATGGTACCACCTTGGGAAGTAGGCTTAGGTTTGAAGATATAAGAACCGAGCCTTTTTAAGAAGCATTAGTAAACCTTCAATCTCATGTCCATGTAGAAACGTCACATAGCTGAACCTCTGCCTAATTTAAGACACGCACATCAATTTCAAAACTATTGAGGAAATGGCAACTGCTTTACTTTCCTTTCTTCTTGCCTATTCCTGCTATTATAATGCTTGTGTAAATGCTCATGCACACATATTTACTTTACAATTGCATTCTCTGTCTCTCTCTCTGTCTCTCTCTCTCTGTCTCTCTCTCTCTCTATCTATACTTTGTGCATACATGTTCATACATTCAATACTTCATTTCAAGACAAAAGTTTCAAAGTAACTCAAGTCGCTGCATTCTCATATATACGATCAACCTATAAAGAGTGACGCTAAGATCACTCTCCCTTGCATAAAACCTACCAAAATCCTAAGGGTTCTAACGCAACCCTAAGGACTCATGGCATACATTTCAAGTAATTTCATAAAGAAGGGCCCCAATCCCTCTGTGTTCAAGGAGATAATGTTGCCAAGAAGTGTTGCGCCCTGATTTTTCGTACTCAGAAAAATACAAGTGAGAAAAACACAGTGCTCTCTCATTAGAACACATCCTCCTAGAAAGACGAGTGTGACTAGGTTTGAATTTGAAATTAATTTTCAATAAGGGCTTTTGGAAAATATTTGGAGTCGTCACTTAACTTGATTAAGGTGAGTTAGGTCACCTAAAACTAAGCACAATGTGAAGATTACACTTAGGGTTTTTAAAAATGTTTGGAAAGCTTCCTTAAGAGAGGGTTTTTAGAAAATAGGTTGTTTGGCAACCTTTGAAAATATTTAAGCCCTTTTTTTGAAAACAACTCCATTTTGGTCTTTGAAAACAGTGATCTAGGTTCGGAGGTTGGTTACATGTAAGGAAGACACACTAAGCCATCACCTTACCCCGCCCTTACAGTACCTAAATGTCTATTCACCCTAGGTTAAGTCATCCGGAATCTTTGATTAAATAAATGTGCAAAACTATCCACTTTGAAAAGAACATTTAGAAAGAAGTTGACATGATGCATGACATGTAAGGGTAAGAATCTGATTTGATTTAGAAAATAGACTTTGAAGAAAAAAAAATTGAAGTTCGAGAATAGACTTGAAAAGAAGATTTGATTTTGAAAATTGATTTGAAAGAAGACTTCGAAGTTTGAAAGAAAATTTTTGAAATTGGAAATAGAGATTTGAGAATAGATTTTAGAATTAAAAACTTCAAATGGTTTTAGAATTGGAAGTTTGAAAAAAAAGTTATGACCGCACCCATGAGAGTTACCTACGTATCCCTTTTTGGAAATCAAGTTAGTCGTAGTTCGGACAAGAGTCCAATTAAAAATAGACACTTTTAGGTTTCGAAAAGTTTGATTTGAAAAGATTAGATTAGAAAGGAGTTTGATTTGAAAAAGTGATTTGATTTAAAAAGAATTTGATTTGGAATGGATCGGAGAAGTTAAAGTTTAGGAAAGATTGGACTTTTGAAAGCTTTAGAATTTTGAAAAGTTTGAACTTAGGAAAGTTCCATTTTAGAAAAGTGCCAAATTAAGAAAGTTTCAGATTTAGAAAGTTTCAAGTTACGAAAGTTTTGAGTTTAGAAATGTTGGAATTAGGAAATGTTTAAATTAAGAAAGAATTAGAAAGTTTAAAAATTAGGAAGGGATTGAATTAATAAAGATTTGAATTCTATTTCCAAAAAGAGAGGATTTGATTTTGTTTCTAAAAAAAACGGAGGATTAGATTTGGTTTCCTAAGTTGGAAGACTAGATTTGACATGGAATTAGAAAGGATGAGATTCGAGAAATATGGATTTAAAAAATATGATTTGACATGAAAAAGAGGTTTATGAAACCTAAGAGTTGGATGTAAAAAAATAGAATTTTGAAAAGCTATGATTGGACGTGGAAAAGGAAAGTGGGAATTAGGGTTTCCTAATTATTGGCTCTAGTACTTTATTTGGGCTTCAAGAAAAAGAGATTTTGGAAAGTAAATCTTTTGAAGGGAGTTTCTAGGAAGAAAACTTAATGAGTGTTTTTAGAAAGTACAATTGTGAAGAGAACTTTTTGGAAAGGAGTTTTGAAAAGAGGTTTTGAAAAGTAAAACTTTTGGAAAGAAAGTTTTTAAGAAAGAGATCTTTGAAAAGAGTTTTTAGAAAGTAGGTTGAAAAAGTAGTTTAGAAAGATATTTGAAAAAGCGATTTGGAAAGGGAATGGAATATGGACTTTTACAAGTCTCTAAAAAATATCTTACTTTTCTAAAACGACTCTAACCATAGGAAGATTAGAACCATTCTAGAATTGTGATTTTGAAGACAATAAAGATTTGAAAATATGGGTCATATTGGTCTCATTAAGTATAACACTTTCCTAAAGCAACCCTAACCATAGAATAGTTAGAATCACCTTAGGATTGTGATTTAGATGAAGACAATTTTAGGGTTTACACCCAAAAACTTATGTAACACTATTCTAAAATGACTCTAACCATGAAACGGCTAGAATCATCATAGGATTGTGATTTTGAAAACAAGTTTGGAAAAATAAGATTTAATGCAAGTTTTGAAAAAGATTTTTGATGCAAGTTTGGAAAATGATTTTGAAGAGATTTATGAGTATGATATGCACAATGGAAGTAAGGTCGTAAGCATACAAGGTTGATGCTTCACCGCATAATCAAGGGAGTCGAACCCACATGGTTTAAGGTTAAATTAGAAGAAAGCCCCCGACACGGTGATTTTCAACCATTCTTCCTACACATGAATCGAGGATTCCCTTGTTTAAAGCTTGGAAAAAAGGGGGGAAGAGAATAGGTGATTAACATAGAAGAAAACCCAAGTGGGTTAGGAGAGAGAAGAGAGAAGGGGGGGGGGGGAGTTATATATACATAAATAAAAAACCAACCTTGTGTCTTCTTCAATTCACTATTTTTATTGTTTTACGTCACTTTGATCTTCGAGAGCTTTGAGATTGCAACACCTTGAGTCTTCAATGGTCGGTTTGGAGGCCCATATAGGCATTTATTGAGTGTATGTATGCTAGGGTTAAAGTGTATGGGGCTAAGGTTTGAAGAAGCCTAAGAAACTAGGGTTTGGAGAGAGTTCGAGGGCTGTAGAATGAGAGACAGAGTTTTTAGAGTTAGATTGCCAACCTTTTTCACATAGGGAAGATGCTCTGTATTTATAGACCAAAGAGTGACTTGGCGCCTGTTTTAGTGGCGCTAGACTTAAAAATCCACTAGCACCACTAGGAGTGGTGCCATGCCATTTTTTGGCTTGTAATGGCGCCAGCCACTTAGGAAAACTTTTAAGGCGGCAAGAACATATCCTCGACCCTTGATATGCAAGGCAGAGGATTTGAGTGCCTGTCCTAATGACTACCAAGCAATTTTTAGCCTGGCTCCATTAGGAGTGACTCCAAAAGGTCCAAGAATGTTCTGGAAGGTTGGGAATGGTTTAAAAGGCTAAAAATGGGGAGAAACCCTTGAAATAGTGTTCCATGGGTAACGAACTTGAAAAACAAGGTCAGAATTGTCCACCGGGCTATTGTGGGCAAAACAGTCAATTAAATCAAAAAACCACCAAAATAGACTTGAAATAATCCATGAGTGGGCTTGAAGATTGGAAATACTATCCAAAGTGCTCCAAGGGAGTGCCGGTTTGATACCTAGAGCCGGTGTGGTCGGCAAAAGCGCTCGGTCTACCAAGGCAAAATAGTCTTTTTTGCACCATGTTTGTCAGAATTGACTCGGAATGATTTGAAAAGATAATGGAAGGTTGGAAATACTATAAGAAGCATTCTCGGGAGGTTACCGGTTTGATACCCAGAGCCGGTGTGGTTACCGGTGGCACTCGGGTGCCTAAGGGCAAAATGATTATTTTAACCAAATGGTCCCAGAGTTGTTTCGGAACCGACTAGAAGGTACTTAAACATGTAGGATCGTCTTTGAGACAACCGTAGAAGGGTAGACTTACCATTCTGAGGACTTAAGTACTTTCTCAAGAAGCGTTCCAGAAATGGCCCAAGGGGCAGTTTGATCATTTTTTACTAGAGTGGGCTAGCAGACACTGGTGTTGACCTAGGTTTTGAGTATTTTCGTCACTTTGACGGTTTGTGATGAGTAGGTTTCCAAAGGTATCTCATCATTTGATAAACGTGTCATGGCCAAGAGGCAAGTTTAGTCCCGTGACATAGGGGGTTTGTTGGCAATTCTCAATGTCGACCTATTTACGAGTCCTTTCGCCACCCTGACGGTTGCAATGTTTACGAGTATCATAGTCTTGCATCTTCCAAAAATCGTTTTCAAAGTTGTTTTTTCAAAACGTTTTCAAACTTGTTTTCAAAATTGCATCAAAATCTCTTTTTCAAAAACTTGTTTTCAAAACCACAATTTTAGGGTGATTCTAGCCTTTCCATGGCTAGGGTTGCTTTAGGAAAGTGTTACATTAAAAGTGACCTTTTTGGGCTATATTTTCAAATCTTATTGTTTTCCAAAACCACTTTCTTAAAGTGGTTCTAGCCCCCTTATGGCTAGAATCGCTTTAGGAAAGTGAGACGTTCTCATACTTTCCAAAAAACTCTCTCTTCAAAAATCCCTTTCTAAAAATCTTTTTTTTAATATACTTTCCTAAAACTCTCCTCTTCAAAATTGTTTTCTAAAAACTCCCTTTCAAAATCTATTTTTCAAAACTTCCTTTTTCCACTCCTTTCCAAAAACTCTTTCTCCCCAAAATTCGCTTTCTAAAAACACTTCCTAAATTCACTTTCCTAAAAAACTCTCTCCAACAATCTCCTTCCAAAAATCTTTCTAAAAAAAACTCGTTCTTTCCAAAAATCTTTCCAAAAACTCTCTTTCCAAATTCACTTTCCAAAAACTCTTCCCTAGGATTTCCCTTCTAGAAAACCTTCGTTTCCAAAAACGCACTTTCTAAAAACTCTTTCCTTAGAGCCCAAGTCAAGCCCTAGAACCCACAATTAGGAAGCCCTAATTTTCTTTCCAAAAACATGGTTTTCAAACTTTGTCCCAAACCTAGGTTTCCAAAACCTTTTGTTTTCACATCCAAACTGTACACATTTCCAAAACCTCTTTTCTACGTCAAAACTATAATTTTCCAAATCTAGGGTTTCTAGAATCTCCCTTTCCAAATCCTTGCCAAATCCTATCTTCCCTTTAGGAAACCAAATCAAATCTTCCCGTTTAGGAAACCGAATCTAATCCTCCGTTTTTGAAAACAAAATCAAACATTTGCTTTTAGAAACCAAATCCAATCCCTTCCTAATCCAAACCTTTTTTAATTCAATTCCTTCCTAAACCATAAGTTTCCTAAATTTAAACTTTAAATCTTTCCTGAAATTTTAAAATCCAACTCTTTCCTAATTCACATCCTTCCTAATTTTTCACTTTCCTAAATCTTAGGTTTCCAAAACTTGAACATAAAAATCTTTCCTAATTCAACCCTTTCCTAATTCTACCCTCTTTTCAAATCCTAACTTTTCAAACCTAAGTTTTCAAACTCTTCCTAAATTCGAACCTTTTCTAATCTCAAGATTTTTTAAAACTCTAAAACTTTCTAAATCCTAAACTTTCTAAATTTCAAATCTTTCTAAAATCAAAACTTTCTAAATTTGAAACTTTCTTAAGCTAAATCTTTCTAAACCTAAATCTCTCCAAAATTCTAAACTTTCCAAAACTTCGACATCTTTCTAAATCTAAGGCTTTTCTAAACTAAAAACTTTCTTAATTCAAACATTTCCTAAACTGAAAACTTTTCTTTTTCAAACCTTTCCTACAACGAAACTTTCTTATTTTCAAAACTTCCTTGTTTTCAAAGCTTTCCAAATTCAAAACTTCCTTTTTTTTCAAAACATTTCTAAATTCAAAACTTTCCGATTTTCAAAACTTTCCTAATTTGGGAACTTTCCTAATCTGACAACCTTTCCTTTTTCGAAAACTTTCTAAACTCGAAACTTTCCAATTTCAAAACTTTTCTAAAATGAACACTTTCCTAATTTCGAAACTTTCCAAAAATGACACTTTCCTAAATTGAACCTTTCCTAATTCGAACCTTTCCTAAATCCAATCTTTCTTAAACTCTTGAATTTTTCCTAAGTCTCATCTTTCTTAAGCCTAGGTTTCCTAAACCTCCATCTTTCCAAAACCAAGTCTTTCCAAAATCAATCTTTCCAAAGCAAGTCCAATCCTCTCAATTTCAATTTCCAATCTCCCCTTCTAATCTCAAATCAAATCCAATTTTCAATTCAATCTCTTTCTTCCAATCCAATCTCTCTCTTCAAGTCAATCTCTTTTTAATCGGACTCCGGTCCGAACTACTACTGACCTGATTCCCCCAAAGGGATATGTAGGCAACCTTCATAGGTGCGGTCACAACACTTTTCAAACTTACAATTCCACCCTCATGGGTATGATTTTCAAAATCTTTTCAAATCTCAAATTCCAATCTACTTCCAAACTTCCAATTTTAAATTTCTATCTCCAAATTTTCAAACTTTCCAATTTTAATTCCATCTCTTCAAATCTATATTCAAATCAATCAGTTTCCAAATTTGTTTTTCAATTCTCTTCTATTGCACTTGCATATCATGCATCATATTTTTTGAACATTATTTTTCTAAAGTGAATAGGGTTGAACATATGTTAGTTAAAGACTCTCGTAGGTGAATCTAGGGTAGATTGACATGTAGGTACCGAAAGGGCGGGGTAGGGTGATAGTTTAGTGCGTCTTCCCTACACGTAATCAACCTCCGAACCTAAAATCACTGTTTTCGAAAGACCAAAAGGAGTTATTTTTCTAAAAAGGGCTAAATGTTTTCCAAAGGTTGCCAAACAACTTGTTTTTCTTAAAAACCCTCTCTTGAGGAGATATTTTCAAATCGTTTTTCAAAAACCCTAAGTGTAGTTTTCGGATTATGCTTAGTTTTTAGGTGACCTAACTCACCTTAATCAAGTTAGGTGGCAACTCAGAAAATTTTTTTCCAAAAGCCTTTTATTCAAATCAATTTTCAATTCAAACCTAGTCGCACTCATTCTTCTAGGAGGGTGAGTTCTAACGAGAGAGTACAGCATGTTTCCCACTTGTGTGAATTTTCTTCGAGTACGAAAAATCTGGGCGCGACACCTTGGCGCCACTGCTAGTGGTGCCAGGCTTGGGATTTAAATTAGAAAGCTTCCCTGCTCGAAGCTTATGTGTTTGTTCAAGTTTTTTAAGATTTGGGAGCTTTTTCAAATACTTGGCGAGAAGATAAACTTGGACATTGAAGGGACGATCTTTGGAGACCCCGAAGGGTTGTCAAAACTATTCACCGTTGTCGAAAAAGTCGCCGGAGAAGAATGTTTCACCAGAGAACTCCAAAAGGTAAGATTTTTGTTTTGTGTTGATTTTGATGTATAGAACTTCGTTTGAGCATGTAAATAGCCGAAATTAATGTTTTAGCATGTTTTGAACGCTCTAGTGATATTATTTTGATATTCTGATGCTTGCTTGATTTAGTTAGAGCAATTTTGCATGATTATGTAATAGGGGTTTCTGCAGAAATTGGGGGTTTGTCCCTACAGCTTTGGATATTAAGTTTTTTACTAGATTTTTATCCCATGTGCCTTTGAAAAATGTGTTTAACAACTGTGTCAGGTTTCATGATTTTTTGAGAAATAGAAAAATACTTGAAAAATTATGAAAATTTTAAGAAATTGATGGAATTATTAGAGATTAATATGTAGAAAAATATGATAATATTTTAGAAAACATTTGAAATGATTTTGAGAAATTTTGCGGCAACCTTGGAACTCATTAGTTTTTTGAAAAATAGAACATGTCTTTCGAAAATTTGAAAATCCTAAAAATGTGCACAGGTGTTGGTGCTATATGATTGTGATGCTGCAAAGTGCATAGTTTGTGTTTAGTTCTAGTGTTATGGGCATTGTAAAGAACATTTTTAAGCAGAACTCTGCCTAAATTGTTTTTCAAAATTCAAAAAAGAGTTGGAAACTTTTTGAAATAAAATATTTTTGAAGGAAAAATATATATCCGTTGAAGGCGAGGCCTTTTTGGCAGTGAAGGCCTTGAGAAACTCGAGGGTTCTTTTAGAAAACTTTTGAAAAGAAAACTCGGGAAGATATTAGAAAATAGAATTTTAGAAGAAACTTTCGAGGGAAGAATTAGGAACTCTTTTGAAAATGAATTTTAGATTTAGAACATTTCGATATTGAGAAACAATTTAGGATGGGAAACTTTGGAATTTGTTAAAAATTTTGGAAGAAAGAATTTTTGGAATGAAACCTTGAAAATTTGTAAGGATATATTTTGACCAAAACGTTTTTGAAAGAAAGAGTTTAGTAGAATCTTAAACTTGATTGGAAAATAAATTTTCTTAAAAAACTGAATTAGAAAAGCTTTGAGATGGATTAAAAAATTTGAAATTTGATTTTGAAAATGATTTTTGGCCGTGATTTTTGAAATGGATCTTAGAGGGAAACATTTAGTATCCTTAGAATTTGATTCTAAAAACTGACCTTAAAGATGAACTTTTGGACAAAGGAAATAGAAAATGCTTTTGGAAGCTAATTTTGGAAAAGAATTTTCAAAGGAAAGTTTTTGAAAAGAATTTTCGGAGGGAAAAGTTCAAGAAACTTTTTGAGATTTGATTTTGAAAGAGGTACTTTGGATGGAAAAATTTTAAGAAATCTTTGGTTGGAGTAGGATCTGTTAACCGTTATGTCATTTATTTTTATTTTTATATTTTATGTTTGTTATTATTATTATTACTTTCTTTTTGGCTTTCATTTCTCATCTGCCTATACCATATATTAACACCTCTTACCTTTGGTTTACATTTTAGAATGGCAGACATGGGCGATGACAGTTCCAAGAGGAGATGCCGCTTTGCGAAAGGGCCTAGACAAGTTCTCCCAACAGCTCTAGTTGATCCAAGGGTAGTCGGCGATTTGCTAAGCAGGCATTTTCCAGCCAGAATGGACAGTGGAGTAGGCCTCTAGTCGACCCCTTCCCTCCGATTGAGCCAGCCTTTGAGGAGGAGATGGGTGTTCGGTCGAGGCCCCCAACCTTGGAGATTAGGTGACAGGTTATGGTTGAGCATCCATCAGGCATCGACAGACGGACATAGATCTTGGTGACTTGGAGATATCGGATATTCCACTACTACCGCCCACTGCTGGGGGATCTTACTTATTATCCCAGCGTATATTCTAGATAGCACTTGCCTCCTCCATGCGTTCATACATTCTTTAGAGGGGCCGTTCACCAGGTGTTCGTGACCATGCAATGGACTACCCCCTTTTATAGAACCTTCTTATTAGAGATTGGGTTCGGTGCATTTATGGGCCTTCAGGCTAACCGTCTAAACTGCCACCTAGTGTTGGTGCTCATTAAGAGATGGTTCGGGGAGATCGAGACTTTCCATTTCGTCGGCTTCAAGTTGGGACCTACTCCGCTAGATTGGGCGATCATCACGGGGCTTTCCTTTATCGGTTGGTAGATTACTTTACAGTCAGTCAGTAAGGCTGACGTGCATGTTTTGCTGGACTTGCCTCCTCCTGAGTGTTCTACCTTCCCAGTCTCTTAGCTCAATTGGGATGACAGTACCTTTTCTGTTAAGCCACCACCTGCGCGGCGAGACATCATGAGGCGGTAACTTGTTTTATACATCATCTTCAGCTGCTTCTACAATAACAATAAGTCGCTCGTGCCTTTTTGGTTGATGAGCATAGTAGCTGATCTTGGAGCTTTGTCTAAGCTAGGCTGGGGTCCTTCTCCTTCGATTGTTTCCTTCGATCGATGCGGGTCCGAACTTCCTCCCATTGGGGTAGCCTGATTGGTTTCTGGCCCTTTCTTGTCTCGTGGAGTTCTGAGTACCTAACAGTTTGTCTTCTTGAGGTTATTGAGGATGACCTTTATCCCTGTGCTTTGAGGTGGGCTTGTGACCTGGTAGCCCAGCGATCTAAGATTACCAACTTTGTGACAATCTGGCCTAACCTAGACCTCAATGAGGCGAGGGACGTGACTTGGCGTCCCTTTATTGGATTAGTTCATTATGAGATGGTGAGGTACTTGGTCCCGTTGTCTTTGTTGAGGGTTTCCTTTCTCAGTGATGATTCCTGGGAGTCCTATTTAGAAGATCGACACTGGCGCCAGTTTCATGAGGAGTACAAGTCAACTGGAGATCCGCTGGAGTACATGTTTGGAGCTTTGGTGGGGGGGGGGGGGGGGGGGTTCCTATTCCCTATCAGGAGTGCCAACCAGGTGCCAAGTTCTTGCTTCCTCTAGAGACTGACTATGCCACACACTTCGAAGCTCATTCTGTGGGTGCCTTTACTCAATAAGAGGTGATAGTTGGTGGGTATGCCGTTGGCCAGGAGGTGGTCGACTTGTGGCGTCAAGCTCGACGATACGTGCCCCAGGTTGAGTTTACTGCTGTGAGGGACTAGAGGGACCGGTACCAGCTGGAGAGGGACCAGTTCTAGATGGAGCAGGACCAGTATCAGGCGGATGTAGCAGCTTTGACAGCACGGTTAGCCCAGATGGGAGGCAGCGGAGTACGTTGTCTTTCTTCCTTCTTATTTCTGTTTTGTGATTTTTCATCAACTTTTGTTGACTCAAAACTCTTCCTTTTTCTAGGATGCTACTTCTTCTAATAGTTATCCCCTCTTCCTGATCCAGGTTCTGGTGATTTTGATCCAGATGTTGACTTCGACCTTTGATGAGTGCTCCTTGACATAGGCTCAGCTTTTTCCTGTATTTTATCCTGGACATATATTCATTGTTAGATAGTTTATTTTTGTAAATTGTACATGGAGTGGATGTTTGTGATTTTAGATAGTTAGATGTATGTATTGATGCATGGCTAGGTAGAGATATTTACACAGCTAAGTATATAAACATATGAATGTATATGGATAATGATGATATATATACATTACATGAGATAGTGTTAAACTGTATTGGTGACTTCTATTTCTACAGGCAACTATGTCCTATATATGCGAAGCTTATATCGAAATTTTTATAAAAATACATACATATGTTAAGGACGCAACAATTAATATCATGAACGGGGTACTGTCAAATTATACATCCCTGAAATGGCGACTCATCTAGATCAAGCAATCCTTTTTCAATCAGAGTGGACTTTAATAGGGTTGTAATCTAGGGCATGGCTTGGGGTTTAGCAAGAAAAGATAAAGGCTCAAACCTATAACTTCTATTAGGCTCCTTTCTCACCTAGGATCACCTTTGGATCTTCTTTCTTGCTTTTACTATATACTTCTTAGGATGAAATGACTCTTTTCTTTTCTTTTAGCTATTCTATATACTTTTTGAGAGAAATATGACTCTCTTCTCTTTCGGCCTTTCCATTATGCTTTTTAAGATGGCACAAACATGACTTTCTTCAGGCCTTTTCTCAGATACGTTTTTTTTTTTTGGCCTTTTGCCCCTTGGCAACTCTTTTCCTTTGCTTTTCTTTTTTTTTTTCTTTCCTTTTTATCAGATGAACATTTTTACAACCCCTTGTTATTTCTTAGGTCTTATCCTTAACAATTCAATCTAACCCATTGGGGCGGTGATCCTTAAGTTAGGGTTCTCTCTAGAAAAGGTAAATGGCTCAACAGGTTTAACAAGGGTTACTTCACACTGTATGAGAAATGAAATTAGAGCCTCTCTTCACTTTGAACTAGATTGCTTTATCTATAGAGCCTTCAATATTGCCCCATCATGATAGAGGATGGATAACATTCCTTAAGTTCTCAGTTATCTATTCGCCCCAGCATCGAGGGAACGGTCTTGGATCAGGGTTGACAAGAAAACTTTTGCTTTTTGCAAGGCACTGGCGGACTAAGCAAAGAGAATATAAACATATTTTTTTATAGGAAAATGAAAGATGGCTCCTCTTTATCTTGCTAATCTGGCCACACATCGCTTAGCTTCCGTGTCTTGCAAGTGTTGCCTTTGGATGGTTTCCTCACTCATCTTCATCCTCTCTCTTTTTGCAGAAAGTTAATCAAACGGTGATCAAACGGTGAGTGGCTAACCCATGTTATCATACCCTTCAAGTCAGATCCTCCATAAGATAGACCATGCCTCTTGTGTAGGAAGCATTCGCCATTCTCAAGAAAAATATAAGATGACAGCAATTGAATAAAAAGACTTCATCATTTTATTATGTCAGTGATAAGCATATAGTTCTTTTTCAAGGAGAAATGCAAATATTAATTTAAGGACAAAATGTAAAAAGATAGAAAGAAAGTGGATGAAAATACCCCTCTCTTGTACGCTTTTGTGGAGAGTCCTACTCAATTGGGCTTTGGGACAATGTCTACGTCTTTGAAACTCTGCTTGCCACTTGCTCCCGGGTAGATGACTAGATTCTAACGGGAATGGTTGAGGTTGGTGCAATTGTCGATCTTTTCCTCACTTATTGATGCAGACATGACTATGTGTCCCCCAAGACTTGTAACTGTCTCATGGTGTTTCCTACATTTCTTAGCTTTTCTCTCCTCGAGTCTGGCTTTCTCTTTTCCTTTATTTCCTCCAAATGGATAGGCCAGTTTACTTTCTTCTGACTCAAATGACTTAACCTAGGCCCTGGGTTTCTTACTTTTGCACTCAACTATGCTCTACTGCCCCTCGGTACATATAATTGTGGGCATTTTGTATTTGGTATGAAAGGGCTTTGTACTTTGTGAGGGAACAAGGTGCCATGTTGTTCTAAATCTTCCTTATCCATATGATCTTCATCCTCATAGTGTAACTCTTGGCATACAGTAGTTAAGACCCTGTTATCATCGTACTTTGTGATGACATTGACAGTGCAATTTGGTATAGGATTATGGCATCATTGGGAGTGTGAATGGGGCTTATCGGCTTCAGGTCAATGGTTTTACTTTCTATTAGATCTTGAATCTTGTGCTTGAGGGTCCAACATTCTTCGGTATCATGTCCTTGGCTACCTGAATGGTATTAACAGTATGCTTCTAGGTTAAAGTGAGGTGGTACAAGATTAGGCTGAGGTTGAGGGTATATAGGTTTCAAATATCCCGCGGCTAGGAGACCAAAATAAGGTGTGGTTTGTGTGCAAGCAAGTTTAGTAAAAACTCAATCTTTTCCACTCATTCGCCTAGGTTGGGGAGGTGCCCTAGATGTTTTTGGAGGCTAGGGATCAAGTTCTAGTGTAATGACAATTGGGTTATCTGCTTGGGAGTCGAAAAGGTTTTTGGTTTTGTGTTTCAAAGTGGAACAATTCTTGGTGTTAGGGCCTAGCGGGTCAGAACGGTATTCATAGGATAAGTTTTATGATTTGGTAGTTCACATAGAGACTGACTCAGGAAGCATTGGAATGAGGTAATTGGCCTAGGGCATATGTTGATAGGCTATGATTAGGGTCCCTTCTCGGTCCTTTCTCTTAGTCCTTTTTTGGGGGCCATGCATTCTTCAGAGGTTTGGCTGTGAGGGGTCTTTGCCAATTCATGGGTTCTAATCCCTACATAGGATGAGAGTGAAGAAAGCATGGCTTCCATCTTGGTCATCTTATTTCTAAATCTTCTTACTTCCTCTAGTATCTGAGTCAAGGTATCGAATGTGAGTAACTCCATGGGTGCTCCTTAGCCTTTGGTCTGTAGCAACGGGGAAAGTGGAAAGAGACCTAAAACTAGAAGAAGGAAAAAGTCAACGCCTTATTTTGACAAACTTTTATGCAATGCATGCTTTAAGGGTGTCCTTACTTGAGAGGGAAGCTAACATAATGAATTTGGCTCACTTTCGGAGATAGGGGTTTTGCCACTATATGTAGGTACCTTTCCGTTTGGAGTGGGAATATAAATTCATTCAAAAATGAGGAGGTACATTGAACTTTGGAGTCTACATACAATAGAATTGAAATATATTTTAATAGGGGGAGAAAGAACAATTTCCTTAGGACTTCCACCTATCTACTTTTACATTTGAAATCCTAAACTATTCTTAAGTCTTTGGATTTATCTTCTTTAAACTTTATGTTGAGGGGGGTTGTTGAGAGACCACGTTTGATTACCCCTTATCTTCTTGGCAATCCTATCTCCGTGAGCAAAGAGGGATTGAGGCCCCTCTTATGGAATGACTTAAAATGCATGCAATAAGTCCTTAGGATTACATGGGAACCCTTGGGGTTTGGGTAGGTTTGATGCATGGGAGAGTGACCTTAGTGTCACTCTCGATGGGTTAAGAATATGCATGAGAATGCAATAACTTGAGTTACTTCGGAACTCTTGTCTTGGGATAAAATATTATATGCATGAACATGGATGTAAAGAGTGTAAGGAGAGAGAATGCAATTGAAGTAAATATACATGCATGAACAGTTAGACAATCATTATAATAGTAAGAGTACAATAATTATAACAACTGGAATAAACAAATATAGAAGAAAGTAAAAGCAGTCGCGCTTTCTTCCATGGTTTTGAAAACAGTGTGCGTGTCATAAATTCAGCAGAGGTTCGGCTATACATGGTGTCTATACGAGCATGAGGTTGAGGGTTTACTAATGTGTCCTAAGATGGCTCGGTTCCCAGATCTTCAAACTTAGGCCTACTCCCTGAGGTGGTGCCATTATCGGTCAGTGATTCGAGCGGGGGAACCATTAAGAGGCCATAGGCAAAGAAACTGACACAGCATCTTATCCATAACTAATATACCGTTCCCCTTCTAACTAGAAGGGACATATCAAGGTAGGGAATGCAAATATGCAAAATGCAAGTGCACGTGTAGTGCGTGTGTGATTTTTTAAAATTGGAGGAAAGTGCCCAACAACTCCCATCCATTCTGTCCATTCCACACATTCATTCATACATGGAAGTTAATATAACATGAAACAAATATGAACAAAAGTTCACATACAAAAAAAAAAAAAAAAATTGCAAAAGTTAGTACCTTGAATGACAAACTTAATGCAAGACTGAATAATTGAATGTAATTGAAAGCAAGTAATGACATGTTTTTGAAAACAAGTTGAAAAAACTTGATTTTGAAAGTTTGGACTGGATAGAATTGAATAAATTAATAAAAAAAACTCCAAATCAATGAGGGTGAAGAAACATAATAATGGCCTAACCCTCTAAGCTCTCCAATGGAGTCGACAACTGTCGCGCCCTGATTTTTTGCACTCGAAAAAATACTAGTGAGAAAAATACAGTGCTCTCTCATTAGAACTCATCCTCCTAGTAGGATGTGTGCGACTAGGTTTGAATTTGAAATTGATTTTGAGTAAGGATTTTTGGAAAAGCTTTAAAGTCGTAACCTAACTTGATTAAGGTGAGTTAGGTCACCTAAAACTAAACACAATCCGAATATTACACTTAGGGTTTTTAAAAAGGTTTGGAAAGCTTTCTCAAGAGAGGGTTTTTAGAAAATAGGTTGTTTGGCAACCCTTGAAAATATTTAAATCATTTTTTGAAAACAACTCTATTTTGGTATTTAAAAATAGTGATATAGGTTTGGAGGTTGGTCATGTGTAGGGAAAATGCACTATGCCATCACCCTACCATGTCCTTACGGTACCTATATGTTTATTCACCCTAGGTTCACTCATCCAAAATCTTTGATTAAATAAATGTCCAAACCTATTCACTTTGAAAAGAACGTTTAGAAAGAAGTTGACATAATGCATGACATGTAAGGGCAAGAATATGATTTGATTTAGAAAATAGGCTTTGACGAAAAAAAATTGAAGTTCAAGAATAGACTTGAAAAAAAGATTTGATTTTGAAAATAGATTTGAAAAGAAGACATTGAAGTTTGAAATAAAGTTTTAGAAATTGGAAATAGAGATTTGAGAATAGATTTTGGAATTAGAAACTTCAAATGGTTGTGGAATTGAAAGTTTGAAAAAAAGTTATGACCGCACCCATGAGGATTGCCTATGTATCCCTTTTTGAGAATCAGGTTAGTCATAGTTCGAATAAGAATCCGATTAAAAATAGACACCTTTAGGTTTCGAAAAGTTTGATTTGAAAGATTAGATTAGAAAGGAGTTTGATTTGAAGAAGAGATTTGATTGAAAAAAATTTTGATTTGGAATCGATTAGAGAAGTTAAAGTTTAGGAAAGACTGGACTTTGGAAAGCTTTAGAATTTTGGAAAGTTTGAACTTAGGAAAGTTCTATTTTAAGAAAGTGCCAAATTAAAAAAGTTTCGAATTTAGAAAGTTTCAACTTAGGTAAGTTTTGAGTTTAGAAATGTTGGAATTAGGATATGTTTGAATTAAGAAAGATTTAGAAAGTTTAGAAATTAGGAAGGGATTGAATTAAGAAAGATTTGATTTCTATTTCCAAAAAGAGATGATTCGATTTTGTTTCCAAAAAAACGGAAGATTGGATTTGGTTTCCTAAGTTGGAAGACTAGATTTGACATGGAATTAGAAAAGATGAGATTTGGAAAATATGGATTTAGAAAATATGATTTGACATGAAAAAGAGGTTTAGAAAACCTAAGAGTTTGATGTAGAAAAATAGAATTTTGGAAAGCTATGATTGGACGTGGAAAAGAAAAATGGGAATTAGGATTTCCTAATTGTCGCGCCCAGATTTTTCGCACTCGAGGAATGCTCACTCAAGCGGAAAAAATGTTGTACTCTCTCGTTAGAACTCACCCTCCTAAAAGAATGAGTGCGACTAGGTTTGAATTGAAATAGATTTGAATAAAGGGCTTTTGAAAAAGATTTGGAGTCGCCACCTAACTTGATTAAGGTGAGTTAGGTCACCTAAAAACTAAGCATAATCCGAAGACTACACTTAGGGTTTTTGGAGAAGGTTTTTGAAAATATCTCCTCAAGAGAGGGTTTTTAAGAAAAACAGGTTGTTTGGCAACCTTTGAAAAACATTTAGCCCTTTTTGAAAAATAACTCCGTTTTAGTCTTTGAAAACAATGATTCTAGGTTCGGAGGTTGGTTACGTGTAGGGAAGACGTACTAAGCCATCACCCTATCCAGCCCTTTCGGTACCGACATGTCAATCTACCCTAGATTCCCCTATGAGAGTCTTTAACTAACTAATGTTCAATCCTATTCACTTTGAAAAATAATGTTTGAAAAGAAACTAACATGATGCATGATATGCATGTGCAAGAAAAGAGATTTGAATTGGAAATAGATTTAAAAAGAAGAATTTGATTTGATTTAAAAGAAATTTGAATAGATAGAATTGAAATTGGAAAGTTTTAGAAATTGGAAATAAAGATTTGAAAATAGATTTTTGGAATTGGAAACTTGAGACAGATATGGAATTGGAGATTGAAGAAGATTGTAGAATTGGAGATTTTAAAAATGTGGAGGAAATTGAAATTTGAAAAATATGGAGACCGCACCCATAAGGGTTGCCTACGTATCCTTTTGGAGGAATCAGGTCAGTTATAGTTCGGACAAGAGTCCGATTGAAAATAGAATAGTTAATTTGAAAGAAAAAGACTGAATTGGAAATTGGATTGGAAGATTGAGAGGTTGAACTTTGATTGGAAGATTTGAAAAGACTTGACTTTGGAAAACTTGGTTTTAGGAAACCTAGACTTAAGGACTTCGAAAAGAAGGATTGGATTGGACTTGGAAAATTTTTTGAAAAAGAATTGACTTGAATATTGGACTTGGAAGATTAGGAAAGCTTGGAATTTAGGAAAGATTCGAATTAGGAAAGTTTCGAAATAAGAAAGTGTCATTTTAGGAAAGTTTCATTTTAGGAAAATTTTGGTTTAGGAAAGATTCAATTTAGGAAAGTTTTCAATTAAGAAAGTTGTCAATTTGGGAAAATCTCAACTTAGGAAAATTTTAGGTTTAGGAAAGTTTTGTAGTTGGAAAGTTTTGTTGTAAGAAAGGTTTTGGAATAGGAAATGTCGAATTTAGAAATATTTTGAATTAGGAAAAGTTTAGTTTAAGAAAGGTCTAGAATTTGAAAAGTTTCAAGTTAAGAAAGTTTTGATTTTGGGAAGCTTAGAATTTTAGAAAGATTTTAAATTAGAAAAGATTTAGAAATTGATTGAATTAAGAAAGTTTCAACTTAAGAAAGTTTTGAAATAGGAAAGGTTTTGAAAATAAGAAAGTTTTGAGAATAAGAAAGTTTTAGATTTGGAAAGATTTGAAATTTTAGGAAAGTTTAGAGCTTTAGAAAGATTTAGGAAGTTTAAAAAGATTTAACTTAAGAAAATTTTGAATTTAGAAGCTTTGAATTTGGAAAAATTTGAAATTTAGAAAGTTTAATATTTAGAAAGTTTTAGAGTTTTAGTTTTAGAAAATCTTGAGATTCGGAAAGGTTTGAGTTTAGAAAATGTTTGAAAACTTAGATTTGGAAAGTTAAGATTTGGAAAGGGGTAGAATTAGGAAAGATGTGGAAGTTTAGTGTTTAAGGAAATATTTGAAAGTTTTAGGAAACTTATGATTTAGGAAATTAGGAAAGATTTGATCTAAGAAATGTTTGGATTAGGAAGGGATTGGATCTTGTTTCTAAAAGAGGAAGTTTGGTTTCGTTTCCAAAAACGGATGATTGGATCTAATTTCCTAAACAGGAAGATTGGATTTGGTTTCCTAAAGGGAGGACGGGATTTGGTTTCCTAAAGGGAAGATAGGATTTGACAAGAATTCGGAAATGGAGATTTTAGAAACCCTAGATTTGGAAGACTATAGTTTTGACGTAGAAAAATAGGTTTTAGAAATATGTAGAGTTTGGATGTGAAAAGAGAGATTTTGAAAACTTAGGTTTTAAGGCAAGTTTGAAAACCATGTTTTTTTAAAGAAAATTAAGGTTTCCTAATTGTGGGTTCTAGGGCTTAACTTGGGCACCAAGAAAAAAGATTTTTGGAAAGTGCGTTTTTGGAAACGAAGATTTTTAGAAGGGAATCCTAGAGAGGAGTTTCTAGAAGGAAAATTTTGGAAAGAGTTTTAGGAAAGTGAATTTTGGTAGAAGATTGTTGGAAAGAGTTTTTAGAAAGTGTGTTTTGAAAAGAATTTTAGAAAGGAAGTTTTTGGAAAGTAAAACTTTTGAGAGAGTTTTGAAAACAAGATCTTGGAAGGAGATTGTTAGGAAGAGTTTTTAGGAAAGAGATTTAGGGAGTATTTTCTAAGAAGGAAACCTAGGTAGTGTTTTTAGGAAAGTGTATTTTGAAGAGATCGTTTTGAGAAAGAGTTGAAAAGAGAGTTTTTGAAAAATATATTTTTTGGAGGGAGTTTTTGAAAACAACATTGGAAAGGAGAGTTTTAGAAAAGTATGTTGAAAATAAAGGATTTTTAGGAAGAGAGACTTTCAAAAATAGAGTTTCTTGGAAAGTATAAAAACATCTCACTTTCCTAAAGCGATTCAAACCATAAGAAGGCTAGAACCACTTTAAGAAAGTGGTTTTGAAAAGAACAAGGGTTGAAAATATGGACCATATTGGTCACTTTGAATGTAACACTTTCCTAAAGCAACCCTAGCCATGAAAAGGCTAGAATCACCCTAGGATTGTAGTTTTGAAAACAAGTTTTTAAAAAAGAGATTTTGATGCAATTTTGAAAACAAATTTAATGAAAGTTTTGAAAACGAGTTTGAAAACGGTTTTTGGAAGATACAAGATCATGCTATGCACAATACAAGTTTGGGGTCGTGAACATACAAGGTTAAGGCTTCACCACATAATCAAGGGGGCCGAACCCACATGGTCTTCGGTTAGCCTAAAGGAAAGCCCCCGACACGGTGACCCTCCAATAGTCTAATCCGACACATGGACCGGGAGTCCCCTTATTTCAAGCATGCAAAGAAAGGTGGGGAAAGAGATGGGGAATTAAAATAGAGAAAACCCAAGTGGGTTAGGAGAGAGAAGAGAGAGGGGGAAGTACAGAAACGTAAAACGAAAGCCTACCTTGTGTCTTGTTTATTTTGCGCGCCTTGTTTGTCTTCGGTCTTCATCTTGATCTTCGTCTTCAATTCTCAAGAGTTGTCTTCAATCTTCAAACTCCATATTGCAGCTCTTCAAGTCTTCAAAGGAGGGTTGGAGGCTAGTGTATAAGTGTATGGAGGTGTGTATGAGTGTATATGAGGTTTAGGGTTTGTGTATGGTGGCTAGAGTTTGGAAAACCTAAAGAAGCCAAGGTTTAGGGAGTGTTCGAGCTTTGTATATCGAATATTGGTGTTTTTAGACTGAGTTTGCGAACATTTTTCACGCTGGAATAGGCTCTGTATTTATAGAGGGAGGAATGCACTGGCGCTTGTTGCAGTGGCGTTAGGCTAAAAATTACAGTGGCGCCACTAAGAGTGGCGCCAGCCATTTAGAAAATGTTTAAGGTCGGCAAGCAACATATCTTTGACTAGATTTGGGTGCCTGTACTAGTGACTACCATGCAATTTTTAGCCTTGCTTCACTAGGAGTGACTTCGGAAAGTCCGAGAATGATTTAAGGGACCGGGATTCGCTCGAAAGGCTAGGAAAAGGGCAAGAACACTTAGAATAGTGTCCCAAAGTTATTTGACTTGAGAAATGAAGATAGGATGTGTCGGAGGGGTTGATCGGACCATTAGGGGCAAAACGATTAATCGGGCCGGAAAGCTGCCGGGATGAACTTGGACTGTCCTGGAAGAAGACTCGAGATTTGAAAACTTTATTTAGAATGTTTCCAAAGGTTGCCGGTTTGATTCCCAGAGCCGGTGTGGTCAGAAAAGGTGACCGACCCACCGGGGGCAAAACGGTTATTTTGCACCGGGTTTGCCAGAACTGACTCAGAATGATCCAAAGGACAAATAAAGGTTGAGGACACTATAAAAAAAGCATCCTCGGGAAGTTACCGGTTTGATACCCACAGCTAGTGTGGTCGGAAAAGGAGACCAGCCCACCAAGGGCAAAACGGTCATTTTGTACTAGGTTTGCCAGAACTGACTCGGAATGATCCAGGAAGGTAGAGAAAGGCTGGTAATACTATAAGACGTATTCTCAAAAAGTTACTGGTTTGATACCCAGAGCCGGTGTGGTTCCCGGGGCGTTCGGATGCCTAGGGGCAAAATGGTCATCTTAACCGAAAAGTCTCGGAATTAGCCCAAAACTAACTAGAAGACACCTAATCATGCCGGACTGCCTTTAAGACAATCTTAGATGGTCGGACTCACCATTCTGAAGACTCAAGTGTGGTCTCGAGAAACGTGTTAGAAAAGGCCCAAGGGGCAGTTTGGTCATTTTTCATCGAAGTGAGCTAGCAGGCACTAGTGTTGACCTGGGTTTTGAGTGTTTCCACCACTATGACGGCGGTCGTGTGATACAGGGGTTTGTTGGCAATTCCCTCTATCGACCTGCTTGTGAGTATTTCCACTACTCTGACGGTTCGCAATCATTCCCGTGATTGCCTGATCTCGGGAAGCTGCTAAAGGGACTTAGCGCCTAAGAAGTCAATTTTTTCGGTAGGCGTGCTTAAACGGACATTTCTGTATTGGCGGGCTAGCAAGCCCCAAAGGGGGACCTTTCTACCATCTACGGGACTTGGGGTCTCATCCCGGTCGACAGGTTTAAAGGGACTTATCGTTTCGAAGAGATTTTCTTTGAAAAACGTGCCAAACCGTCTCGAGGAATAAACTGTCTCGAGAGAGGGATTGGAATTAGAAAGGGGTCTTATCGTCTTCGGAAAGACGTGCCTGATTTAGAACCGTCTCAAGGGATAAACTGTCTCAAGAGAAGGATTGGAAAGGCGTCTTATTGCCTTCGGAAAGACGTGCCTGATTTGAAACCGTCTCGAGGAATAAACTGTCTTGAGAGAGGGATTGGGATTGGAAAGGGGTCTTATCATCTTCGAGAAGATGTGCTTGATTTTGGACCATCTCGAGGAATAAACTGTCTTGAGAGAGGGATTGGAATTGGAAAGGGGTCTTACCGTCTTCGAAAAGACATGCCTGATTTAGGACCGTCTCGAGGAATAAACAGTCTCGAGAGAGGGATTGGAAAGGGGACTTATCGTCTACGGAAAGACGTGCCTAATTTGGAACCGTCTCGAGGAATCAACTGTCTCGAGAGAGGGGTTGGAGTTGGAATGGGAAAAGATAATGCCCCTAAGGGCATTTTGGTTATTTTGCCTCTATTTGGGCTTGGTGGGCTAGCGAGGCGATGGACAGACGGGATTTGGACTTAGAGAGTTGGTTTCGATTAGAATACATTCATATTGACTTTAGTACAAGTCTGGACGGAGCGTAGACTGCCGAGCGGTCAAAAATAGGATGCTTACACTAATCATTGGCTCTAGGACTTGACTTGGGCTTAAAAAAAAAGAGACTTTAAAAAGTAAATATTTTAAAGGGAGTTTCTAAGAAGAAAACTTAATAAGTATTTTTAGAAATTAGAATTGTGAAGAGAGCTTTTTGGAAAAGACTTTTGAAAAGTTGTTTTGAAAAGTAAAACTTTTGGAAAGAAAGTTTTTAAGAAAGAGATCTTTGAAAAAAGTTTTTAGAAAGTAGGTTGAAAAAGAAGTTTGGAAAGAGATTTGAAAAAGCGATTTAGAAAGGGAATGGAATATGGACTTTTACAAATCTCTAAAAAATATTTCACTTTCCTAAAACGACTCTAAACATAGGAAGATTAGAACCATTCTAAAATTATGGTTTTAAAGACAACAAATATTTGAAAATATGAACCATAGTGGTTTCATTAAATATAACACTTTCATAAAGCAACCCTAACCATGGAATGGTTAAAATTACCTTAGGATTGTGATTTGGACAAAGACAATTTTAAGATTTACACCCAAAAACTTATGTAACACTTTTCTAAAATGACCTTAACCATGAAACGGTTAGAATCATCTTAGAATTGTAATTTTGAAAACAAGTTTGGAAAAAGAAGATTTAATGCAAGTTTTGAAAAAAGATTTTTGATGCAAGTTTTGAAAACAAGTTTAGAAAACGATTTTGAAGAGATTCATGAGTATGATATGCATAATGCAAATAGGGTTGTGTGCATATAAGGTTTATACTTCACCATATAATCAAGGGGGCGGAACCCACATGGTCTAAGGTTAAATTAGAAAAAGCCCCCGACACGATGACTTTTAACCATTCTACCTACCCATGAATTGGGGATTCCCTTATTTCAAGCATGCAAGAAAGGGGGGAAAAATATAGGGAATTAAAATAGAAGAAAACCCAAGTGGGTTAGGAAAGTGAAAGAGAAGGTGAAGAGAGAAGGTGGGGGGGGGGGGGGGGGGGGGGGGGGAATTGCATAAACGTAAATAGAGAACCAACCCTGGCTCTTCTTCGGTTTGCTAATTTTATTGCTTTACGTCGCTTTGATCTTCAAGAGCTTTGAGATTGCAGCACCTTGAGTCTTCAATGCTTGGCTTGAAGGCTTGTATAGGCATGTATTGAGTGTATGTAAGCTAGGGTTAAACTGTACGGGGGCTAGGGTTTGAAGAAGCCTAAGAAACTAGGATTTGGAGAGAGTTCGATAGCTATATATTGAGAGACAGAGTTTCTAGAGTTAGATTGCTGACCTCTTTCACATAGGGAAGAAGCTTTGTATTTATAGACCAAAGAGTGACCTGGTGCTTGTTACAGTGGCACCAGGCTTAAAAATCCATTGGCGCCAGGCCATTTTTTGGCTTAGCACTATTGCTAGTGGTGCCAGCCACTTAGGAAACCTTTTAATGTAGCAAGAAACATATCTTCGACCCTTAATACGTAAGACAGGACAGGAGATTTGGGCAGCTGTCCTAGTGACTAGCATGCATTTTTTAGCCTAGCTCCACTAGGAGTGACTCTAGAAGGTTTATAAATGTTTCGGAAGGCCGAGAATGGTCTGGAAGGCTAAAAAAGAGGAGAAACCCTTGAATTAGTGTCCAAGGGGTAACGAACTTGAAAAAAAAGGTCGGAATTGTCGATCGGGCTATTAGGGGCAAAACGGTCAACTAGATAAAAAAACCACCAGAATGGACTCAGAATAATCCATGAGCGGACTTGAAGGTTGGAAAAGCTATCCTGAGTGCTCCAAGGGAGTGTCGGTTAGATACCTAGAGCCGGTGTGGTCAGAAAAGGCGATCGGCCCACCAGGGGCAAAACAATCATTTTTACACCAGGTTTGCCAAAATTGACTCGAAATGATCTGAAAAGATAACAGAATGTTGGGAATACTATAAGAAGCATTCTCAAGAGATTTTCAGTTTGATACCCAGAGCCGGTGTGGTTCCTGAAGGCACTCGGATGTTTAAGAGCAAAATAGTTATTTTGACCAAATGGCCCCGGAATTAGTTCGGAACCGACATGAAGGCGCTTAAACATGTAGGGTTGTCTTTGAGATGATCTTAAAAAGGTTGACTTATCATTCTAAGGACTTAGGAACTTTCTCAAGAAGCGTACCGAAAAGGCCTAAGGGACAGTTTGGTCATTTTTTACCAGAGTGGGCTAGTAGGCACTGACATTGACCCGAGTTTTGAGTGTCTCCGTCACTCTGACGGTCTGTGAAGAGTTGGTTTCCAAAGGTATCTAGTCATTTAATAAACGTGTCACGGCCAAGAGGCGAGTTTGGTCCCGTGATATACTGGGTTTGTTGGCAATTCCCAATGTTGAGCTGTTTACGAGTGCTTTAGTCACTCTGACAGTTGCGATGTTTACGAGTGTTTTTGTCACTTTGATGGTTCATGTTCATTCTGAAGGCTGCCTAATCTCGGAAAACTGCTAAGTGAACTTATCATCTAAGGAATTAACTTTTTTGAAAAACATGCAAAATAATAAACATTTTTCATTGACGAGCTAGCAGGCACCAAAGGTGGGCCATTCTACCATCTCAGGGACTTAGGATCTTATCCCAGTCGACGGTTTTGAAGGGACTTACCGTTTCAAAGAGTTTTCTCAAAAAACATGTTAGATTTAATGGTCTTACCTCCTGAGGGATCAACTTTCTTGAAAGGCATACTAGATTTGATTTGAACTGAAATTGGACTTGAAGTTGAGTTTGAGATTAAAATGAGGGCTTATCGTCTTCAAGAAGACGTGCCAATTGGAATTCGACCGAGCAATGCCACAAGGGCATTTTGGTTAATTTGCCTCTATTGGGCCCAACAAGCCCACAAAGCAATGGATTAATTGAATTGAGTTCAAAAAATTGATTTAAACTTAAACATATCTGTGTTGATTTGAATATGAGTTCGGATGGACCTGAAGATTGTCGAGCGGGCAAAAATGAGGCGCTTACAAGAAGACAAGAGGTAATCAAACAGCAAGGTCTTTCAACAACCTCCTCAACATCAAACTCAAAAGAAGACGAATCTGAAGACTTAAGAGTAGGTTAGGATTTCAAATGTAAGAGTAGATAGGTGGAAGTCCAAAGGAAAATGTCCCCCTTCCCCTTATTAAAATATGTTTCAATTTTGTTGTATTTAAACTCAAAAGTTTAATGTAATTCTTTATTTTTCGTGAATGAATGATTGAATGTATGTTCTCAATCAAAGGTAAAATATCTGCATGTAGTGGCAAACCCCCTATTTTCAAAAAGTGAGCCAATGCATCATGTTTAGTCTCCCTCTCAATAAGGGACATTCCTAGGGCTTGCATTGCATAAAGCTCTCTAAATACCAAAAACTAACTTGTGGCTTGCGTCCTTGTTTTTCTTTTCTTTCTTTTCATTTCACAGAGATTGCACCATAGAAAGTCATCGTTGCTCCTAAGAAAGATACAAAGCCAACTAAGGACCCGATCATTACTCGATAAAGGGCTTAGCTAATGGCTGCTAATCTTGATGAGTCATCCTTAGTCTCTCGAGAAAAGGTCAATGAAATGAGAACCAAGGTCGATGAGATGTTTAAGCTCATCCAAGCCATGGCTGTAAAACATGCTGTTGTAGCCTCTCATTATCCATGGTTTTTCCTAAGAACTCTAAACTTGCTAACCCAAAGATTGTGCTACAATATAATATTATGGGAAAAAATAAGGAGGATTCTAAGGAGGCCAACACTGAAGAAGGGGAAACTATACTGCTCTCGCCTTTTGTGAAAAGAACTTCCCTAGACCCTCTCAGTCTAAAAATTCAAGGGTTGTAAGACTTGCTGCGAAGCCTTCATGGCCATGACACCTTTAGGCTTGCATCCTATAACGAGCTGTGCTTCTTTTCAGATCATCTAAGACCTGCCAAGTTCAAAATGCCCAATTTTTAGGAATATGATAGCACCGGTAACCATATTGTCCACCTTTACCTTTATGCTAGGGCATTAAGTAGTCATGGAAATGATCCAAAACTCCTCATGCAACTGTTCTAACATAATCTCAATAGATCCACCCTGTAATGGTTTGCCCAACTCGACCTAAGAAAGATCAGGACTTGGATCGAACTAGTCAATGCATTCAAAACCCAATATCGTCACAACATAGACCTCACTTCTGACCGGTAAACTTTGATGACAATGAGTAAGGAAGAGAAAGAAAGCTTCAAGAGCTTTGCCCTTAGATAGAGAGAAGTAGCTGCATAAGTCAATCCCCCTCTGGAAGAGAAGAAATATGTGCAATTATTTATACATACTTTTCAATGCATATACTATGAAAAGCTCTGCACAAGCATAGGAAAAAGCTTCTCCAAGCTCATCACGCAAGGAGAAATTATAGAGAATGGTCTCAAGACAGGAAGGATTGCAGATCCTTATGCAAAAATCGAAGAAAGTTCTGCCAACATAGCTAAAAAGGTGGCAGCTGCAAGGGGAGTAATCAAGAAGGAGAGTGAGGTATCTGCCATCTTACCTGTTCAACCACCGCAAGACCATCCACCACTTTAATCTCACCCTATCCTACACATAATCACTATAAACATGCCCACACAGACACCTAACGTAGGCACTACTAAGGTACAACCTAACTTCAATAGGCCAGTCTGACGCATCCATACCTTTGATACCTTAGCCTGCACCCAAACTGAGGCCTACCATAACATTTTGAAGAACAACATCCTAAAGCCTATACCGGCCCATCCATTGCCAAGCCCTCTACCTCCAACCATCAATGGTGCCCTCACTTATGAGTATCATTCAGGTGGCCAAAGGCATGACACCGAAAACTACTTCTCCCTTAAACACAAAATTCAAGACTTAATAGATAATCAGACCATTGACCTATAACCGGTGAACCCTACTCCTACCCCGAATGTAACCACAAATCCTCTGCCGGACCATACTGTGAACTTGATACTAGAGGAAATAGAAGACGATGGTAAATTGGATGTGATCACGGTCAAAGATTATGGAGGGGATTAGGATACTGATGAAGAAAGCAACTGGAAGGAGGAATTCCCGCCATGCCCGATCTATCTCTATAGTCCCAATGAAGTACATGATCCTTCCGAATGGCCGATTGAGGAGCCAATACTTGTGAAGGAGGACCCTGCCAAAGACATAGCCATTGATGTTAGGGTGATGAGTTTTTGCACCCTAAGTATGTCGCGGATGAGCATCGCCTATCAGAGAACCCTTAGCCCACGACTGAGTTTAAGTACAAAGACATAGGTTGGGAACTAGAAGAGCCAAAAGCACTGGCAGAGTTATTTGAACTGGAGGGAAGCGAGCTAGCCAACCTATTTATTGAAGAAACTAAGAAGGCAATGAAGGACAATAAGGAGATTAATGAAGCGAACAACTGCACTGTCATTATCAACACACCCAGAGCCATAAAAGTAGCCCCTGCCTGCCTTGTTTCGTCCAAGGATCTCAATGACAAATGGAGCATTGAAGATGTGGGCATCATTCCAAAGCCCAACTGAAAAGGATTCTCTTCAAAAGTGTATAAGAGAGGGGTATTCTCACCCGTTTTCTCTCTATCCGCTTTATTTGTGTCTTTAAATTAATGTTTGCATTTTCATTCTTAGAAGAACTATATGTTGTTCATTTAAATGATAATAAGATAGTTTTTCATTCAATTGTTGTTGTCTCATATTCTTGTGAATGGTGAATGTTTCCTAAACAAGGGGTGCGTTCTATCTTATGGAGGACCTGACTTAGAGGGTGTGATAGCATGAGTTAACCACTCGCCGAATAATCAACTTTTCGAAATGAGAGAGGATAATGATGAGTGAGGAAACCATTCAAAAGCAGCAATTGTAAGACACTGAAGCTAAGCAATGGGTAACCAAACTGCTAAGAGGAGGATGAGCCATCTTTCATTTGCTCAAAAAAAAAAAAAAACTCCCTTTGTTCTATCCACTAGTGCGTTACAGAAAGCGAAAGATTTATTGTCAACCCTAATCCAAAACCATCCCCCTAAACTAGGGTAGACAGATAACTGAGGTCTTCACAAAGAATGCCACTCATCTTCTATCAAGTTAAAGCAATGTGAAGGCTTTATGGATCAAGCAATCTAGTTTAAAATGAAAAGGGGCCCTCAGTTTATTTCTCATACTATCAAAAGCAACCATTGTCAAACCTGTTGAGCCAATTATATTTCTTTCCAAAAGAACCCCAACCTAGGGATCACAGCTCTCAATGGGTAAGAATTAAACACTAAGAAAAAAAATCTGAGCGAAAGAATTGTAAAAGTATCCACCTCACAAAAGAAGAAGAAGAAAAAGAAAAGAGTTATCAAAGGGCAAGCTGCCCTAAAAAAGAAGGGGGGGCGGTCATTTCATCATGAAGAGCATATAGTAAAGGCAAGAAAGGAAATCTAAAGGTGATCCTAGGCGATAAAGAAGCCCAATAAAGACAATAGGTTCGAAACTTTATCTTTTCTTGTAAAACCCCTGAACCATGGCCTACGTTACAACCCTATTAAAGTCCACTCTGATTGAAAAGGGATTGCTTGATCTAAATGAGTTAGACGTGTTAGTGATGTAAAGGAAGGATAGTAAGAGACCAAACCCCACCGGAAGACTGACTAAGGATGGTACGGATCTAAACCTTGCTGAAAGCCATATCAAATTTGAGCCTGTATATCCATTTGATTCAAAACCCAATAACATGGCCTACATTACAGTTCTGAAACAAAGTATCCTCAGATTGAAAGATTGGCTGCTCATCGCTCTGCTAAAGTTCATGTAAGTTATCGCCTAAGCACCGAGGGTTGAGAGTTCAAGCCAAATGATCCTAGACTCTAACTCAGAGTACAAAGTCAGAGTCGATCAAAAGGATGAGAAAGGTACAAAATGCTATCATCCAATCAAGGTAGGGTAAAGCCAACAGAGAGACTAAACCTCTTAAAAGGAAGAATTGGCCATTTCAAGGATGCAGAGCTTGACAACACCACATCCATTTTATTAACTGGTGTATTCCTCACATGTGCATGCATTTTTTTATAAAAATTTTGACATCAACTTCGCATAAATGGGACATAGCTCTCTGTAGAACCATAAGTCACTAATGAAATTTAATATCATCTCTAGAACTTGTAATAAACATACATCATCAACGTTATCCCTGTTCGTGCATCTGTCCATATATCTAGCTATTTAAATCATAAACATCCACCCCTGCTCATACATTGATACATACATCTAGCTGTTTGAATTATAAATATCCATTCATTTTGAAAATTACAAAAAAATTGTCTAACAAAAAAAAAATGTATGTCTAGGACATGGTATAGAAGAAAAGTTGGGCCTGCGACAAAGGGCATCCATCAAAGGTCAAAATCAATGTCCAGGTCAAAATTTCCAAAACTTGCCTCAAGAGGAGGTGGCCGACTACTAAAAGCACCAGCATCTTACAAAGAAGGAAGAGATTGAATCAACAAAGCATATGAATAACTAAGTAATGCCAGAACAAAAAGAAAGAAAGGACAACGTACCCCGCTACCTCCCATTTGAGCCAACTATTTGGTCAAAGTAGCTACCTCAGCCTAAAACTGATCTCTTTCTATCTGGAACTAGTCCCTCTTAATCTAGTACCGGTCTCTCTAATCCCTCACGACAACATTTTCGGCCTGAGGCATATATCCTCCAGCCCGACACCATAAGTCTGCTACCTCCTAGCTAATGGCGTAACCTCCGACCACCACCTCGAATTGGGTAAAGGCACATACGGAGTGAGCCCCAAAATGTGTGGTATAGTCAGTCTCTGGAGGAAGCAAAAAATCAACACCCGACTGACACTCCCAGTACAAAATAGAAACTCCCTCGACCAAAGCTCCAAACATATACTCTGGTGGATCCCTAGCTGACCGGAATTCCTCGTGGAATTGATGCTAACGCCGATCTCCCAGATAAGACACCCAAGACTCATCACTGAGAAAAAAAATCCTTGATAGAGACATTGGGATAAGATACCTAACTACCTCATAATGATTTGATCTAACAACAGGCCATCAGGTCACATCTCTTGCCTCAATCAACTCTAGGTTCGCCCGTAACGCCATGAAGTTGGTGATCTCAAATCGGTGGGCCACCTGATCATGAGCCCATCTCAAGGCCTAGGAATAAAGGTCAGCATCTACTACTTTTGAATGGCAGACTGGCAAGTACTCATACCTCCACTAGACCAGAAAGGGCCAAAATCCAGTAACATTGTCCTAGCAGGAGGAAGTCTGCACTCGCAAAGATCTGACGAAGCAACCAAAGGAGAAAGACCCCCAGTCCAGTTCTAATAAGACTCCCAGATTAGCTACCACACTAAACAATCGGAATGGGATGATCAACTTGTTATTATTGCAAAAGTAACTAAAAACGATGTACAGAAGTAGTCGTCACCTCATAATATCTCGCTGCGCAGGGGGTGGCTCAATAGAAAAGGTACTCTCATCCTGACTAAGCCAGGACATAGGAAAAGCTGAACGGTCAAAAGGGGTTAGTCTAATAGAGCATAAGCATCGACTCTATTGACTAGCTGTAAGGCAATCTGACAGCCGATAAAAGAAAGTCTTGTAATAATGGCCGAATCCAACGGAGTAGGACCCATCTCAAAACCCACAAAATGGAAGGTACCCGTCTCACCAAACCACCACTCAATCAATGCCAGTACCAAGTGTTAGTTTAGGTGGTTAGCTTGTAATCCCATGAATACCCGGAACCCGATCTCTGCCAAAAAGGCACGATAAGATGGAGCGGCCTGTTGCATGGTGTTGAAAGCCTGATGGACAACCCTTCTAAAGGATGTATATATTTTTTTTCGGGGGGGGGGGGGCAAGTGTTGCCAAGAATATACACTGGGATGGTAGGCAAGGTCCCCCAATGGAGGAATGTCAGGTAATCAGCATCCATCTGCCTTCGTCTAGAAGAAGCCTCCCGTAACCAGTCACATGGTCTCCTAGGCCCGATGCCTCCTCCTCGACATCCATCTCTCCTTCAAAAGCCGACTCGACTGGAGAAAAAGGGTCAACTGGAGGCACACTCCCCTTCACACTATAACTAGAAGATGCCCTACTAGTTGATCTACAGCTACCCCTGGAATGGCTAGAACTGCCAACGGAATCTGTACGGGCCCCCTTTCTGAATTGGCACCTCCTCTTATAACCGTCATCACCTGCATCTATCATTCTGAAAGTTAAATCAAGATAACGGCATCAATATATGGTATGTACATTTCAAAAGGACAACAGGTATGAAAAAAGAAAACAAGGAATGAATGACACAAATCTCAACAGAGTCCCCTCAAAACAACTTTAAAAGTTTTTTAAACATTTTCCTTCAAAATTTTGTCTTTCAAATCAATTCTTAAAGTTCCTTAATTTTTTCTTCCAAAAGCCATTTTAAAATCAAGGCCTATAGACATTTTCAAAATCAAATCTCAAGGGTTTCAATCAAACCTCAAAATATTTTACCACTTTTTCCTTCAGAAAAATTTTATTTCAAAATTTATAACTCTTTCTTCATTTCAAAAAATTTCAGTCAAGTTTTTTGAGGCCTTCTTTGCCAAAAAGTCTCCACCCTTAATGGTTTTATATCTTTTTACTTCAAAAAGATTTTATTTCAAAAATTTTCTAACTCTTTCCTTAGTTTTGAAAAATGTCGGCAGAGTCTCATTTAGAAATGACCCCTATAATACCCAAGATGTGACAACAGAACAAAATCAGTGCACCGCACGACGTCACAATCACATAGTACCAACACACATAAAACAATCTGTGCACATTCCTAAGATTTTCAAATTTTCAAACACCTATTCTATTTTTCAAAAATTCAAGGGTTTTCAAAATTTTCACAAAAATCTTTCAAAGTTACTTCAAATATTTTCTGAAATATTCTCATATTTTTCTAAAGTTCAAATTCAAACATTTCCATCAATTTCTTAATTTTTCTTATTTTTCTATTTTTCAAAAAATTAAAATTTTAAAAAGTTTTCAAAAAATTACAAAACTTCATACGGTTGTTCAACACATTTTTCTAAGGCACATGATGCAAAAATATATCTAGAAAACCTAATACCCATAGCTGTAGGAGTAAATTTTCAATTCTTGTAGAAACCCCTTTTACATAAACATGCAAAATTATCCAAATTCAATCAAAGGAGCATTCAAATGCAAAAATAACTTCACTAGAGTGTTCAAAGCACTTCAAAACATCAATTTCGATTATCTGCATGACTCAAATGGAGTTCTACGTATCAAAATAAATACAAAATAAAAAACTCATCTCTTGGAGTTCTCTGACCAAATCTTCTTCTCCGGTAACAATTATGACCACGGTGACAACTTTCGGCAACTGTCCGATATCCCCTAAAGTCGCCCCTTCAATGCTTAAGACTCTCTTCTTGCAAAATACTCGAAAAAGCTCTAGAACCCTCAAAAAATTTCACAAACCTGTACGCTTTGAATCAGAAGCTGCTATTTTAAAAACTCTAGACCTAGCGCCACTACTAGTGGCGCCAAGTTGATTTTAAGCCTGAGTTGCGCCATAAGCCAGTTCTGGGAAACCTTTTTCCTTTGCCCGCCAAAATCAAATTTCAAACGTCCCCTTGGGCAACATTTGCCATTTTCAAGCTCCAGTCTCAAAAAAATTTTAAATTCCATCATTCTGTTTGCCTTGCAGTCAACATGGGACCCTTGCTATATTGTTTTTTGCCTTTGATAAGCAAAGACAAAAAAAGATGGGCAGCTGTAAGTACCCCATTTTTGCTTACTCGACAATCTTCGGTCCTACTGAACTCACATTCAAACCGACATAAATACATTCAAGTCCAAACTAGTTTTTCAAACTCAATCTAGTTAATTAGTCGATTTGAGGGCCTGACAAAGCCAAAATGACCAAAATGGCCTTGTGTCATTGCTCGGTCCAATTCTAGTTGGCACGTCTTCTTAAAGATGATAAATCCCTATTTTAACCTCAATTCTAGTTCAAATTTCAATCCAGACCAATCAAACTCAATCCGACACGTATTTCAAAAAAGTGAATCCATTAGATAATAAGTCCATCCAGTGCGGCACGTTATCGAAAAAATTTCTCAAAATGGTAAGTCTCTCCAAACTTGTCAACCAGGACAGAACCCAAGTCCCCAAGATAGTAGACCGGTTTATTTTTGGTACCTATTAGCCCACCAATATAGAATGTCCATTATTTGGCACGTCTTTCGAGAAAGTTGATCACTTAGACGATTAGACAATCCAGTAGCTTTCCAAGATCATGTAGTCTCTAGAATGAATGCATATAGTCAGAGTGACGGAAACCCTCACAAACATAGCAACCATCAGAATGGCGGAAACACTTGCAAATAGGACGACAATGGGAATTGCTAACAAAATCCTTCTGTCATAGGACCGACCACGCCTCTTGGCCGTGACGCGTTTACCACAGGGCAGGATACATTTGGAAACTAATTCTTCACACACTATCAGAGTGATGGAAACACTCAAAACCTGAGTTAACACCAGTGTCTCATAACCTACTCCGGTGAAAAATGACCAAATTGCCCCTTGGGCTCTTCTAGCACGCTTCTCAAGAAAGTATCTAAGTGCTCAGAGCGATAAGTCCACCTTTTCAAGATTGTTCCAAAAACAATTTGGCATGTCCAAGTGCCTTCCAGTCGGTTATGGATCAATTTCGAGACCATCTAGTCAAAATGACCATTTTGCCCCATGGAATTCGATATCCTTCGGAAACCACACTGACTCTGGGTATGAAACTGGTAACCTCTTGAGGATGCTTCTAATAGTATCTTCACCTTTCCAACACCTTTCTAGATCATTTCGAGTCTATTCTGGTAGGCCCGGTGCAAAAGGACCGTTTTGTCCCTGGTGGGTCAGTCGCCTCTTCCAACCACATCGGCTTTGAGTATCAAACTGGCAACCCCTTGGAACACTCCTGCTAGTGTTTCCAACCTTCAAACCTTCTTATGGGTCACTCCAAATCTATTCCCGTGTTTTTTTTGGTTCAAATGATCGTTCTACCCCTGGTAGGGCTAATCAACCTTTTCAAACATTACGGCATTGTTTCTTAGGTCCATTACCCCCGGGGCACTCTTTCAAGGGTTCTTGACAATCTCCAGCCTTCTGGATCATTCTTGGACTTTTCAGAGTTACTCCTAGTGGAGCCAAGCCAAAAATTACATGGTAATCACTAGAACAAGCGCCCAAATCTTTTGCCTTGCATCTTAAGGGTCAAAATTACATGGTAATTTCCCCTCTCTCTTCTCCCTCCTAACCCACTTGGATTTTCTTCTATTTTAATCCCCATCTTATACCTTCTTTTCTTGCATGCTTGAAACAAGAGACTCCCCGATTCATGCCTAGGAAGGACTGTTGAAGGTCACCTTGCTATGGGCTTTCTTCTAGTTTAACCTTTGATAGTGTGGGTTCGGCCCCCTTGATTTTGAGGTGAAACCTAGCCTTATATTTTCACTACCCTGTTGCATTGTAGTTATCATATTCATACATCTATTTAAAATTACTTACAAAATTATTTTCAAACTTGCATTCAAAATCTCTTTCTTTCAAAATTATTTTCAAAATCACACTATTAGGATGAATCTAACCATTCCATAGTTATGGTTGTTTTAGGAAAGTGTTATATTCAATGTTACTATCAAGGTCCAAATTTTTGGGGTGAACCCGAAATTATTTTTATCAAAACCATAATCTTAAGATGATTCTGGTATCGCGCCCAGATTTTTCGCACTCGAGGAATACACACACAAGTGAGAAAAAAGCTGTACTCTCTCGTTAGAACTCACCCTCCTAGAAGAATGAGTGCGACTAGGTTTGAATTGAACATTGATTTGAATAAAAGGGCTTTTGTAAAAGATTCAAAGTTGCCACCTAACTTGATTAAGGTAAGTTAGGTCACCTAAAAACTAAGAATAATCCGAAGACTACACTTAGGATTTTTGGAAAAGGATTTTGAAAATATCTCCTCAAGAGAGGGTTTTTAGGAAAACAGTTTGTTTGGCAACCTTTGGAAAACATTTAGCCCTTTTTTGAAAAATAACTCCGTTTTTGGTCTTTGAAATCAGTGATTCTAGGTTCAGAGGTTGGTTATGTGTAGGGAAGACGCACTAAGCCATCACCCTACCCCGCCCTTTTGGTACCTACATGTCAATCTACCCTAGATGCACCTATGAGATTCTTCAACTAACTAATGTTCAATCCTATCCACCTTGAAAAAGAATGTTTTAAAAGATATGATGCATGATATGCAAATGCAAGAGAAAGTAAAAATACTTGATTTAGAAATAGATTTGAAAAGAATTTGATTTAATTTGAAAAGAAAGAAATAGAAGTTTGAATTTGGAAAGAAGGTTTCGGAAATTGAAAATAGAGATTTGAAAATAGAAATTTGAAATTGGAAGTTTTGAAAATAGATTAGAGATTTGAAAAGATTGTGGAATTTGAGATTTGGAAAATATGGAGACCGCACCCATGACGATTGCCTATGTATCATTTTGGAGAAATCAGGTCAGTCATAGCTCGGACAAGAATTCGATAGAAAATAGAAGGTTTAATTTGAAAAAGGAGTTGAATTGGAATTTAGATTTGATTTGAATTTAGAATAGAAGATTGGAACTTGGATTTGGAAAGATAGAACTTAGAAGAAAGATTTGGACTTGTTTTGGAAAGATTGAGATTTGGGAATCCTAGACTTAGGAAAGATAGGATTTAGAAAGGACTTGAGATAGAGAAAGATTGGACTCGAATGTTGGACTTGGAAGAATGGAGAAAAATTGGATTGAATTTAGGAAAGGTTCGAATTAGGAAAGTCTCGATTTAGGAAAGTTTCAAATTTAGAAAGTTTTGAAATAAGGAAAGTTTTGAAAGTTGAAAAATTTAGAATTTAGAAAGTTTTGAAAATAAGAAAGTTTTGAGTTTAGAAAGTTTTGGATTTAGAAAGATTTGAAATCTAGAAAGTTTAAGATTTAGAAAGTTTTAGAGTTTTAGTTTTATAAAATCTTGAGATTAAGAAAAGGTTTGAGTTTAGGAAAAATTTGAAAACCTAGATTTGGAAAGTTAAGATTTGGAAAGGGGTAGAATTAGGAAATGGTTGAATTAGGAAAGATGTGAAAGTTGAGTTCTAAAATTTAGGAAAGATTTTTATGTTCAAGTTTTGGAAACTTAAGATTTAGAAAAGTAGAAGATTAGGAAAGAGGTGAATTAGGAAAGATTTAGGTTAGGAAGGGTTAAGATTCCTATTTCCTAAAATAAAGGATTAGATTTTGTTTGTAAAAGGGAAGATTTGATTTTGTTTCCAAAAACGAAGGATAGGATCTAGTTTCCTAAACGGGAAGATTGGATGGCAAGGATTTAGAAAGGAAAAGTTTTAGAAACCCTAGACTTGGAAGGCTATAGTTTTGACGTAAAAGATAGGTTTTGGAAATATGTATAGTTTTGATGTAGAAAACAAGAGGTTTTAGAAACCTAGGTTTTAAGGCAAGTTTGAAAACCATGTTTTTGGAAAGAAAATTAGGGTTTCCTAATTGTTAGCTCTAAGGCTTGACTTAGGCTCTAAGGAAAGAGATTTTTGGAAATTGCGTTTTTTTGGAAACAAGTTTTTGGAAGGAAATCCTAGAGAGGAGTTTCTAGAGGGAAGATTTTGGAAATTGAGTTTTTTTGGAAAGATTTTTGGAAAGAGATTGTTGGAGAGAGTTTTTAGGAAAGTGAATTTAGGGAGTGTTTTTAGAAAGTGAATTTTGAAGAGAAAGAGTTTTTGGAAAGTGATCCTAGTGAGGAGTTTTTTAGAAAGAGATTTTTAAGAAAGAGATTTAGGAAGAGGTTCTTCTAAGAAGGAAACCTAGGGAACGTTTTTCAAAAGTGGACCTTGAAGAGAGCGTTTTGGAAAGGAGTTTAAAAAAAGAAGTTTTGAAAAATAGATTTTTGGAGGGAGTTTTTGAAAACAACTTTGGAAATGAGAGTTTTTAGAAAGCACGTTGAAAGAGGAGGTTTTAGGAAAAGAGATTTTTGAAAATAGAGTTTTTTGGAAAGTATAAAAACATCTCACCTTCTTAAAGCGATTCTAACCACAAGAAGGCTAGAACCACTTTAAGAAAGTGCTTTTGAAAACAACAAGGGTTGAAAATATGGACCATAAAAGTCACTTTAAATGTAACACTTTCCTAAAGCAACCCTAGCCATGAAAAGGCTAGAATCACCCTAGGATTGTAATTTTGAAAACAAGTTTTGAAAAGGAGATTTTGATGCAATTTTGAAAACAAGTTTAACGCAAATTTTGAAAACGAGTTTGAAAACGATTTTTTGGAAGATACAAGATCATGATATGCACAATGCAAGTTTGGGGTCGTGAACATATAAGGTTAAGGCTTCACCACATAATCAAGGGGGCCGAACCCACGTGGTCTCCGGTTAGCCTAAAGGAAAGCCCTCGACACGGTGACCCTCCGATTGTCTAATCCTACATATAGACTGGGAGTCCCGTTGTTTCAAGCATGCAAAGAAAGGGGGGGGGGGGGGGAAGAGATGGGGGATTAAAATAGAGAAAACTCAAGTGGGTTAGGAGAGAGAAGAGAGAGGGGGAAGTGCAAAAATTTAAAGAGAAAGCCTACCATATGTCTTCTTTATTTTGCGCGCCTTGCTTGTCTTCGGTCTTTGACTTGATCTTTGTCTTCAATCCTCAAGAGTTGTCTTCAATCTTCAAACTTCATATTGCAGCTCTTCAAGTTTTCAAGGAGGGTTGGAGGCTAGTATATAAGTATATAGGGGTGTGTATGAGTGTATAGATGGCTAGAGTTTAATGTATGGGGGCTAGGGTTTGGAAAACCTAGGGAGGCTAGGGTTTTTTGAGTGTTCAAGCTCTGTATATCGAATATTGGTGTTTATAAACTGAGTTTGCAGACCTCTTTTACGCTAGAAGAGGCTCTATATTTATAGATAGAGGAATGCACTGGCGCCTGTTGCAATGGTGCCAGGGCAAAAATTACACTGGCGCCACTAGGAGTGGCTCCAGCCATTTAGGAAAAGTTTAAGGTCGGCAAGCAACGTATCTTTGACTAGATTTGGGTGCCTGTACTAGTAACTACCATGCAATTTTTAGCCTGGCTTCATTAGGAGTGACTCCGAAAAGTCCAGAAACAATTTGAAGAGGCCAAAAACGACCCGGAAGGCTGGAAAAGAGCAAGAACATTTAAAATAGTGTTCCGAAGGTATTTGAGTTGAAAAGTGAGGATAGAATGTGTCGGAAGGGTTGCCCGGGCCTTTAGGGGCAAAACGGTCAATTAGGTCGGAAAACTGCAGGGACGGACTCGGACTGTCCTGGAAGAAGACTGGAGAATTGGAAACATTATTCAGCATGTTACCAAAGGTTGCCAGTTTGATTCCCAAAGCTGGTGTGCTCGGCAAGGGTGATCGGCCCACCAGCGGTAAAATGGTCATTTCGCACCGAGTTTACCAGAACTGACTCGGAATGATCCGAAAAGATAAAGAAAGGTTGGGAACACTATAAAAAGCATTCTCGGGAAGTTACCAGTTTGATACCCAGAGCCGGTGTGGTTGGAAAAGGCGACCGGCCCTCTAGGGGCAAAACGGTCATTTTGTACCGGGTTTGCTGAAACTAACTCAGAAGGATCCGGAAAGGTAAAGAATGGTTGAGAACACTATAAAAAGCATTCTCAGGAGGTTACCGTTTTGATACCCAGAGTCGGTGTGGTTCCCGGGGCATTCGAATGCCTAGGGGCAAAATGGTATTCTTGACCGGAACGTCTCGGAAAAGGCCCAAGGGGCAGTTTGGTCATTTTTCACTGAAGTGGGCTAGTAGGCACTGGTGTTGACCTGAGTTTTGAGTGTTTCCGCCACTATAACGGCAGTCGCGTGATACAGGGGTTTGTTGGCAATTCCCTATATTGACTTGTTTACAAGTATTTCCGTTACTCTAACGGTTGTGATGTTTGCGAGTATTTCTGCTACTTTAATGGTTCGCGATCATTCACGAGACTGCCTGATCTCAGGAAGCTGCTAAAGGGACTTAGTGCCTGAGAAGTCAACTTTCTCGGAAGGCGTGCCTAAACGGACATTTCTGCATTGGCGGGCTAGCAGGCGCCAAAGGTGGACCGTTCTACCATCTAGGGGACTTGGGGTCTCGTCCCGGTCGACAAGTTTAAAGGGACTTACCATTTCGAAGACATTTTCTTTGAAAAACATGCCAAATTGTCTCGAGGAGTAAACTGCCTCGAGAGAGGGATTGGAATTGGAAATGGGTCTTATCGTCTTCGGAAAGACGTGCCTGATTTGGAACCGTCTCGAGGAATAAACTGTCTTGAGAGAGGGATTGGAATTGGAAAGGGGACTTATCGTCTTCAGAAAGTCGTGCCTGATTTGGAACCGTCTCGAGAAAGAAACTGTCTCGAGAGAGGGATTGAAATTGGAAAGGAGACTTATCGTCTTCAGAAAGACGTGCCTGGTTTGGAACCGTCTCAAGGAATAAACTGTCTCGAGAGAGGGATTGGAATTGGAAAGGGAAAAGACAATGCCCCTAAGGGCATTTTGGTCATTTTGCCTCTATTTGGACCTGGTGGGCCCGCGAAGCGATGGACAGACGGGATTTGGACTTAAAGAGTTGGTTTCGATTGGAATACGTCTATATTGACTTGAGTACAAGTCTGGACGGAGCGTAGACTACCGAGCGGTTAAAAATGGGGTACTTACAACTGCCCCTCTTTTTCTGTCTTTGCTTGTCAAAGACAGAAAACGATAAAAGTAAGAGTCCCATGTTGACCGCGGGGCAGTCGGAGGGACGGACATTGGAAATTTTTCGACAACGGGGGTCGAAAATGGATATCGGGCCAAAAAAGGCCTTCGAAATTGAGATTTGGCGGGAAAGGGGGCAAAGCTGCCCAGAATTTGCAACTGGTGCCACTGCTTTGGCAGAAAATGCTTAGCGCCTCTGCTAGTGGCGCTAGGCTTGGAGTTAAGACCAGAAAATTTTTGGGTCGAACAACTGCGGTATTTTGGAGGGTTTTCGCAAATCCGAGAGAGTTTGCTTGAAAATCGACTCAACCTTGAAGGGGCACTTCTTGGAGACCACGGGTGATTGCCGGAAGAAGACCACGTCGTTGGAAAAGCTGCTGGAAGAGAAGATTTTACCGGAGAACTTTCAAAAAGTGAGTTTTCAAATTTTGTTGATTTTGATGTGTAGAACTTCATTTGAATCATGTGAATAGTGAAAATTGATGTTTTGATGTGTTTTGATCATGATGGTGATATTAGTTTTGCATTTTGGTGCTTGTTTGATTGAATTTGAGTGATTGTATGTGAATATGTGAAGAAGGTTTTTGCGGGAATAGTGAATTTGTTCCTACAGGCTTGGGCATTGGGTTTTCTGGCTATATTTTTGTGCAATGTGCCTTAGAAAAATGTGTTTAACAAACGTATGAAGTTTCGTGATTTTTTGAAAACTCGATAAATTTTTGATTTTTTGAAAAATAGGAAAATACTTAGAAAATTTAGAAAAATGAGAAAACTTAAGAAACTAATGGGATTCCTTAGAGTTTAAAATTCGAAAAATGTAGGAATATTTTTGAAAAACATTTGAAATGATTTTGAAGAGTTTTAAGACATTTTTGAAAACCATGGATTTATTGAAAAAATAAAACATGCGTTTTGAAAGTTTTAAAAAATTAAAAAGTATGTACAGGTGCTGATGTTATGTGATTGTGACAATGTGAAGTGCACGTTTTGTGTTTGTGTTGATGTCATGGGTGTTGTAGGGGCCATTTTTAAACAAGACTCTGCCGAAATTTTTAGAAATTAGGGAAAGAGTTAGAAAATGTTTTTGAAGGAAAAAGACAAAACACAAAAAACTTTTTTAGGAAAAGTTTTAGAAATAAAATCTTTTTGAAGGAAAAAGACAAAAAACCCTTGAGATTTGATTTGAAGTTGGAAAATCAAAATATGTGAAAATTTTGTTTTTGACTTATCATTTGAAATCTTTTTATCTATTATTATTATTATTTATTTGTTTATTTATTTTTTTTGGTTTGTGTTAGTTGTTTATTTCATTTTACGTTATTATGTCCACTGTCTGCTTGATATGTTAACACTTCTCGCCTTGGCTTACCTTTTTAGGATGGCAGATGCAATTTTGAGTTGACTGAGAGCTTGGCACAGTAGCTACCCTCCGGATGAGCAGGATATCTTTTGCTAGTCCTTTAATCGGGTGGCTTCACTTCTATCCGTGTGGCTCAAGGAGGCGGTGATTCCCTTCTGGCAACCTGACTTGTCTCTTTTCAGCTTTGGGGAGTGTGAGCTTACCCTTACTCCTCACGAGTATGGGTTTCTTCTTGGCTTCCGAGATATTTATGCCGACATTGTGGGACCCTTCTTTCTGGATGGTTGTATTACAGTGGTTTTGTCCCAGCTCGGATTCCGACGCGCAGTTCTTTCGTCTTCTTCTTTGCCCCAGTTTCCTTATGTCCCAGCAGAGTTCCTCTTTTCCCGTTTTGAGTTTCCCACGAGCATGCGAGTTCGTTCAGGTGAGTGGCACACCTCCCAGGTGTCGCGCCTAGATTTTTCGCACTCGAGAAATACTCACCCAAGCGGGAAAAATACTGTACTCTCTCGTTAGAACTCACCCTCCTAGAAGAATGAGTGCGACTAGGTTTGAATTGAAAATAGGTTTGAATAAAGGGCTTTTGAAAAACATTTGAAGTCGCCACCTAACTTGATTAAGGTGAGTTAGGTCACCTAAAAACTAAGCATAATCCGAAAACTACACTTAAGGTTTTGAAAAACGATTTTGAAAATATCTCCTCAAGAGAGGGTTTTTTAGGAAAACAGGTTGTTTGGCAACCTTTGGAAAACATTTAGCCCTTTTTTGAAAAATAACTCCTTTTGGTCTTTGAAATCAGTGATCCTAGGTTCGGAGGTTGGTTACGTGTAGGGAAGACGCACTAAGCTATCACCCTACCCCGCCCTTTCGGTACCTACATGTCAATCTACCCTAGATTCACCTATAAGAGTCCTTAATTAACTATTGGCCAATCCTATTCACTTTGAAAAAAATAATGTTTGAAAGAAAACTAACATGATGCATGATATGCAAGTGCAAAAGAAGAGAGAATTGAAAAATAGATTTGAAAAGACATTTGAAGAGATAGAATTGAAATTGGAAAGTTTGAAAATTTGGAAATAGAAATTTTGAAATTGGAATTTTGAAAATAGATTGGAATTTGAAATTTGGAAAGATTTTGGAAACCGCACCCATGAGGGTGGAATTGAAAGTTTGAAAAGTATGGTGACCGCACCTATGAAGGTTGCCTACGTATCCCTTTGGGGGAATCAGGTCAGTCATAGTTCGGACCAGAGTCCGATTGAAAATAGATTGATTTGAAAAGAGAGATTGGATTGAAAGAAAGAGATTGAATTGAAAATTGGATTTGACTTGAGATTAGAAAAGGAGATTGGAAATTGAAATTGGAAAGATTGGACTTTGATTTGAAAAGATTGATTTTGGAAAGACTTGGTTTTGGAAAAGAGAAGGTTTAAGAAAACCTAGACTTACGAAAGAGAAGAGACTTAGGAAAGATTTGACTTGACCTGGAAGGTTTAGGAAATTATAAGAGATTGGATTTAGGAAACGTTTGAATTAGGAAAGGTCCGATTTAGGAAAATTTCGAAATAGGAAAGTTTCATTTTTGGAAAGTTTTAGGTTTAGGAAAGTTTTGAAAATTGGAAAGTTTGGAATTTGGAATGTTTCAACTTTAGGAAAGTTTTGAATTAAGAAAGTTTCGAATTAGGAAATGTTTGAAAAAGGGAAGTTTTGATTTTGGAAAGTTTTGTTTTAGGAAAGGTTTGAAAAAGGAAAGTCTTCGATTTAGGAAATGTTTGAATTAAGAAAGTTTCAACTTAAGAAAGTCTTAAATTAAGAAAGTTTTGAGTTTCGAAAAGTCTTAGATTTGGAAAGATTTGAAGTTTAAGAAAGTTTAGAGTTTAGAAAGTTTTTAGGTTTAGAAAGATTTAACTTAAGAAGGTTTCAAATTTAGAAAGTTTAGAATTTGGAAAGATTTGAAATTTAGAAAGTTTAGGATTTAGAAAGTTTTAGAGTTTGAATTTTAGAAAGTCTTGAAATTAGGAAAGGCTTGAGTTTAGGAAAGGGTTAAAACTTGAATTTAGAAAGTTAAGATTTGGAAAAGGGGTTGAATTAGGAAAGGGTTGAATTAGGAAAGATTTGAAAGTTGAGTTTTAAAATTTAGGAAAGATTTTTATGTTCAAGTTTAGGAAACTTAAGATTTAGGAAGGATTTGAATTAGGAAATATTTGGATTTGGAAGGGGTTGGATTTGGTTTCTAAAAGAAAAGATTTGATTTTGTTTCCAAAATCGGAGGACGGAATCTAGTTTCCTAAACGGGGAGATTTGATTTGGTTTCCTAAAGGGAAGATAGGATTTGGCATGGATTTGGAAAGAGAGATTCTAGAAACCCTAGATTTGAAAAATTCTAGTTTTGACGTAGAAAATAGGTATAGTTTTGATGTAGAAAACGAGAGATTTCGGAAACCTAGGTTTGGGGCAAAGTTTGAAAATCATATTTTTGGAAATTAGGGTTTCTTAATTGTGGGTTCTAGGGCTTGACTTGGGCTTTAAGGAAAGAGTTTTTGGAAAGTGCGTTTTTGGAAACGAAGGTTTTCTAGAAGGGAATCCTAGGGAGGAGTTTTTGGAGAGATTTTTGGAAAGAGTTTTTAGGAAGGTGAACCTAGGGAGTGTTTTTAGAAATAGATTTTAAAGAGAAGGAGTTTTTGGAAAGGAGTTGAAAAAGGGAATTTTGAAAAATGGATTTTGGAAGGGAGTTTTTGAAAACAATTTTGGAGAGGAGAGTTTTAGGAAAGTATGTTGAAAAAGAGATTTTTAGGAAGAGATATTTTAGAAAAAGAGAATTTTTAGAAGGAGCAAAAACGTTTCACTTTCCTAAAGCAATTCTAGCCATAAGAGGGCTAGAACCACTTTAAGAAAGTGGTTTTGAAAACAGGATTTGAAAATATAGACCAAAAGGCCACTTTTAATATAACACTTTCCTAAAGCAAACCTAGCCATGGAAAGGCTAGAATCACCCTAGAATTGTGGTTTTGGAAACAAGTTTTTGAAAAAGAGATTTTGATGCAATTTTGAAAACAAGTTAAAAAAAACGTTTTGAAAAATAACTTTTTGAAAACGAATTTTGGAAGATGCAAGACTATGATATGCACAATGCAATTTGGGGGTCGTGAACATACAAGGCTAAGGCTTCACCACATAATCAAGGGGGCCGGACCGACGTGGTCTTTGGTTAGACTAGAAGAAAGCCCCCGACACGGTGACTCTTCCATAGTCCAATCCTACACATGGACCGGGAATCCTCTTGTTTCAAGCATGCAAAGAAAGGAGGGGAAAGAGATGGGGGATTAAAATAGAGAAAACCCAAGTGGGTTGGAGAGAGAAGAGAGAGGGGGGAAGTGCAGAAAATTAAAGAGAAAGCCTACCTTGTTTCTTGTTTATTTTGCGAGCCGTGCAGTCTTCGGTCTTCGGTCTTCGGTCTTGATCTTCACCTTCAGCCTTCAAGGGTTGTCCTCAAGCTTTGGATGGTAGCTCTTCAAATCTTCGAAGGGTGGTTGAAGGCTAATGTATGAGTGTATGGGGGAGTGTATGAGTGTATAGGAGGCTAGGGTTTGTGTATAGTGGCTAGGTTTTGGGGAAAACCTAGAGAGGCTAGGGTTTTGGAGGTGCTCGAGCTCTGTGTATCGAAATATAAGATTTTTAGGTTAAGTTTGCAGACCCCTTTCACGTTGATCGAGGCTCTGTATTTATAGAAGTTGGACAAGCCTGGCGCCTGTTGCAGTGGCGCCAGGGCAAAATTTATACTGGCGCCACTAGGAGTGGCGCCAGGCCATTTTTTGGCTTGGCGCCACTGCTAGTGGTGCCAGCCATTTAGGAAACAATTAAGGTCGGCAAGCAGCGTATCTTTGACTAGATTTGGGCGCCTGTACTAGTGACTACCATGTAAACTTTAGCTTGGCTTCACTAAGAGTGACTCCGGAAAGTCCAGAAATGATTTGAAGGAGCCGGGAGTGACCCGGAAGGCCGGAAAGGAGCAGGAACACTTAAAATAGTGTCCTGGAGATATTTGACTTGAAAAGTGAGGATTGGATGTATCGGAAAGGTTGACCGAGCCTTTAGGGGCAAAACGGTCAATCGGACCGGAAAACTGTCGGGACAGACTCAAACTGTCCCGGAAGAGGACTTGGGATCTGGAAACATTATTTAGAATGTTCCCAGAGGTTGCCGGTTTGATACCCAGAGCCGGCGTGGTCGGAAATGGAGACCGGCCCACCAGGGGCAAAACGGTCATTTTGTACCGGGTTTGCCGGAATTGACTCGGAATGGTCCGGAAAGGTAAAGGAAGGTTGAGAACACTATAGAAGGTGTTCCCGAGTTATTACCGGTTTGATACCCAGAGCCGGTGTGGTTGAAGAAGGAGACCGGCTCTCCAAGGGCAAAACGGTCATTTTGTACCGAGTTGGCCGGAACTGACTCGGAATGGTCCGGAAAGGTAAAGGAAGGTTGAGAATACTATAAAAAGTATTCTCGGGACATTACCGGTTTAATACTCAAAGCCGGTATGGTCGAAGAAGGAGACCGGCCCTCTAGGGGCAAAACGGTCATTTTGTACCGGGTTCGCCGGAACTGACTCGGAATGGTCCGGAAAGGTAAAGGAAGGTCTGAGAATACTTTAAAAAGTATTCTCAGGGGGTTACCGGTTTGATACCCAGAGCCGGTGTGGTTCCCGAGGCGTTCGGATGCCTAGGGGCAAAATGGTCATCTTGACCGAAAAGTCTCGGAAAAGGTCCCAAGGGTAGTCTGGTCCTTTTTCACCGAAGTGAGCTAACAAACACGGGTATTGACCTAGGTTTTGAGTGTTTCCGCCACTCTAACGGTGTGAGTATTTCCACTACTCGGACGGGGTTGAAGATTTGTGAGTATTTCCGCTACTCGGACGGGGTTGATGATTTGTGAATATTTTCGCTACTCTAACGGTGTGAGTATTTTCGCTACTCTAACGGTTCTGTGAGTATTTCCGCTACTCTAACGGCTCTGTGAGTATTTCTGCTACTCTAACGGTTGAGTATTTCCACTACTCGGACGGCTCTGTGAGTATTTCCGCTACTCTAACGGTTGTGTGAGTAGTTTTGCTACTCGGACCGTCTCGAGGAATAAACTGTCTCGAGAGAGGGATTGGAAAGGGGTCTTATCATCTCCGAAGAGACGTGCCTGGATTGGAACCGTCTCGAGGAATAAACTGTCTCGAGAGAGGGATTGGAAAGGGGTCTTACCGACTCTGAAGAGACGTGCCTGGGTTTTGAGTGTTTCTGCCACTCTAACGGTGTTGTGAGTGTTTCCGCCACTCTGTCGGTTTTGTGAGTGTTTCCGCCACCCTAACGGTTTTGTGAGTGTTTCTGCCACTCTGACGGTTTTGTGAGTGTTTTCGCCACTCTGACGGTTTGTTGAGTGTTTCCGCCACTCTGAGGACGGTTTTGTGAGTGTTTCCGCCACTCTGACGGTTTTGTGAGTAGTTTTACTACTTGGACCGTCTCGAGGAATAAACTGTCTTGAGAGGGGGGATTGAAATTGGAATAAGAAAGGATAATGCCCCTAAGGGCATTTTGGTCATTTTGCCTCTATTTGGGCCTGACAGGCCCGCGAAGCGATGGAAAGACGGAATTTGGACTAGAGGATTGGATTCGATTGGAATATGTCCATAATGACTTGAAAACAAGTCTGGATGGAGTGTAGACTGCCGAGCGGTCAAAAATGGGGTGCTTACACCAGGATTGGGCTGTTTCTCGTATGGTTGCTTTGGCCTTGCTTCTGCTGAACTTTTTGGTGTTCTCACGAGAAGATGATTTAGTAGACTGTCGACTCTGTGCACTGCTGGCCTTGATCTGTAAAGGGCATTCCTATGCTCCCATGATTGTAGGGGAGACCTTTGTGAGTGTTACGAGATTCCAGCAGACCATTGATGCTCATTTCCGAGGATGTGCTACTCTCTTCCAGCTCTGGGCGATTGGACACTTGTTTGTTATACCTTTGTTCCAGCATACATGGTATCCTGAGCTTGACCATATACATTCCCTGGTAAGATCTCAGGGTGTCATGGTCGATGAGGGGAGATTTCCGCAAACTGTTGCATCTTGGGCTGACTACCTCCAGAGCATAAGGTCGGGCACTGTCCGGTGGTATTCAGGACTGGTTGGTAGGTATTACTTGAGAGTTCGACCTTCCGGGAGGGCCTTCGTGCCCCTGACAAGCCTGCGGGGCATTGCCCCTTTCTTCGGTATTCGAGTTTTGCGACAGCTTGGTAGGAGTCAGGATATCTCTTATTTAGCATCTACAGTTGAGTTTACTCTTGTCTTTGAGGCGTCGATCCCTGGAGCATTGGTGGAGAGAGTTATGGATACATGGAGATCTTTGCTTCCTCACGTTGACAATGATGGTCCTTTCTCTGTCATGCCCCTTGCGATTGAGGCCTATCCCTATTGGCTTTGACGCTATGTGTTGGGTCCCAGTAGACTTGGAGATTTTCTTATTGAAACTCCTTTACCTCCCATAGGGCATACCGACTTCTTGACTGCTATGATTGTTCAGGGGCATCGTCATAGGCAGGACAACTGCCGACTAATACGGACATTGCATGACCGGTTGAGAGCGAGGGATGCTGAGGTAGCTTCATTAGAGATGCAGCCAGTAGAAGCCAGATCGACCCATGGTGATCTACCTTTGAGTGCTGCAAGGGGGCGTAGGCAGCCACGAGGTATTTTAGACAGCTCCACCTCCCTGGAGACTGATGTGACGGATAGCCAGTCCTTGCGGGAGACTATGGAGTCCCTGACTCACGAGAGGGACGTGCTTCGGGCCCGATGTGCCTACTACGAGCAGGGCCAGCCTGGATCATCGGCAGTGGGTACTTCTTCGGGTGTTCCTCCTACGGTTGGTGAGCCAGTAGATCCCTACATGGCTAATTCCTCCTCTGATGATGATGGAGAGCGAAATATTTTTGCCCCTCACTCTTAGATTTACTAATTTTTGCATTTGTAGAAAAACATACTTTATTTAGTATTATGCCTCTTTTTGTCTTATGAATTCATGACCTCCCGTACTTTTGGTATGATTTTCCTGCATGATTAGTATAGCAACAAATTTGGGGAAAGTTAAATGAAAATCACAGCTTAATGAATATTAACTCCCTTTTGTTTGATTCTCTGACTCACTGATTGTCCTGTGAAAGGAACCCCTGCTTCCTTTAACCCTAACTGGGCTAAGCCGGATGATGAGAATGCAAATATCATATATTTTATCCCTTAATGTTTAATCTTTTATACTTATTTGATACCTAAAGATACTCACTATTCTTATATTTTGACTTAGGGTGCTATGGAATGCCCAAGAAGAGGATCCTAGCTGAAAATGGATGAATTCGAGCAAAAATATAAGAAGCGTTCGAAGAGCGTTTGAACGGTCAGTTCGAATGGTAGAGGTGCGTTTGAACGCTACGTCATACGGATACACGTTAAGACCAGGTTCGAAGAACGTTCGAAAGATTCAGAGAGCAGGTTTTACCGTTCGAAGTGTGTTCGAAGAGAGTTCGAACGGTAGTCCGATCCGTTCGAACGGTGGTAAGGGCGTTCGAACGGTCGTGCGCATCTGCAGATTTTCAAAAGCCTATAAAAGCTGGGACTGTTTTGTTTCTGGGGTGGTTGACGTTTTTGAGATTATTCTAGGTCATTATTTGAGTTGTTTTCATGGCCCTACGTGGCTAAACCCTAAATCTTGGTCAAAGGAGACAGGAACCTCGGAATTAATAATAAACAGTGAGATCTAATTTGTTTTCATTATTCGATTTATGCTTTGAGTATCGAATGTTATTTTATGCATATTTTCATGATTGTCTTGTTTAATTGCTAGGAGGCCTACTAGTTTATTAATCATTGCAATCTACTGCTGAGTTAGATATCAAATCCATAATTATTTGATCCCTCTGATTTGTGAAGCAACTAAGATTTAATGATTTACTGCGTTGGGAATTATTATATCTTAGGAAAGGCATTTGACTAAATTAAATGCAACCGCGTGTGCTTGTGTTGTTTAGTTTCATTGATCTTTCTAATTCTTAAGGTTGCTGCTAGATTAAACCTTATGTGCTTTTTCTGGGTTGTTTAATAGTTAGGGTTAATCAGATCGCTTGTTTCGGATTAACCCAACGGTGAATATTCAATGTGTGAATTAATATGTTTGCATCGATGATCAGTTGTAAATTCCGATGGTGGATGTTGACCTAGACCAAGGTTTGTTCTTTTGATTGATTTCAATACTTTAATCTGAATTGTTTCATAGTTGTGATTATTAAAATAGTTTTTACTAAATCCAAAACCCCCTAATCCTTGTTCACATAGCATACAATTAGGTTAAACACTCTTCGTGGGAACGATCCTTACTTGCACTATTATATACTTGTTTTTCGGGTATTGATTTTATTTTTGGGTGCTCGCGACAACACACCACCAGAGAATGCCTTTCGAAATGCCTTCCGACTTTTACACTATTGCTTTCATACATTAACTTCTAGGGAATGCAGTAGCTTGAGCTATTTCTTACATCTAAATCTCTTGCTCCCGACCCTCCCTTTTTTTTTGTTGCTATTTTTACTACTAGTGCCTCTGAGGGTTTTCACCAGTCTCAGCTCTGTCATTTTTGCACCAAGGTGCCTTTGCAGGTTTTCGCCAAGGTCAACAGTTTTGTATCTTGCCACATCGCTACCTTTTTACCTACGGCGCCCTTTCGGGTTTTTACCGCATCCCCGGGAAGCGCTTAACTTTTCTCTCTTCTTTTTCTCTCTTTCCTCAACTTGGTCTCCGGTTTCTGTTGAGAAGCTCCTAAACGCTACTTGCATCATTCTCTAGCCAATGGCATATTTTAGTAAGCTCATTTGGACTAATCAATTTAACTCTAATCTGAGAGGGCTTTTAGGGTTTGTGGTGTGGGTTTTTTTTTTTTTACTTTGAAAAGAAAAAGAAAAGGCTCAAGCTTACCATTCTACTAGTGATCACCATCAATAGTTTTTGGTTTAATAGCACTTTTTCTATGTATTCCCATCTTTCTTCGGGTATCTCATAGCATACTTTGTTTTTTTTTTTTTTTTACCAACGACGTTAATACTAATGTTTGTGCGAACTTAAGGTAATAATTCAAGGTTTTTTTTTTTTTTTTACACATATCTCCAGTGCCTCTACTTTGACTTAGTATGATCACTTTATTGGGGAATGTTCCTAAAAGAAAGCAACCGGCTCTAAGGGTTTGACAAAGGTTATATATATATATGCATTTTAATTGAATAGAAAATATAACGAGGGCCTCTCGTCATCTTGGAATTAGATTGTTTAGTCCATAGAACTTGATCCTTGAAACACTACCCTATTGATTAGTGGAGAATGAGGAGAGTAGATTTTATTGCTTTTTCACAGAAACCAAAGGTCTAACTTTCAGAATCATATGTAGGAATGTTTGACAGCATCTAAATTCAATGGGCTAGGGAATTCTTGGTCATCCATTTCCTCCAAAACGAGAGCTCCTCCAGACAGGACCCTCTTTACCACGAATGACCCTTCATAGTTTGGAGCAAATTTCCCCTGTGCTGCCTCCTGGTGGGGGAACACTTTTTTAAGCACCAAATCTCCCGGTTGGAATGATCGAGGTCGTACTTTCTTATCAAATGTTCTGGCCATTCACCTTCTGTAGCATTGAGCATGGTAAACTGCAGCTAGCCGCTTCTCGTCCAGCAAACAAAGTTAGGCGTACTGGTCTTTGATCCATTTTGCTTCGTCTAGTTTGGTTTCTATTAAGATCCTTAAAGAAGGAATCTCAATTTCAACAGGGATGACTGCCTTGGTGCCGTAGACCAGCTCAAAAGGAGTACTTCCAGTGGAGACCCTCATAGTAGTTCGGTAAGCCATCAGTGCAAAAGGAAGCTTCTCATGCCAATCTCTGTAGTTGTCAATCATTTTTTGGAGTATTCTCTTAATGTTCTTGTTGGCTGCTTCCACTGCTCCATTCATTTGAGGCCGGTAGGTGACCGAATTCTGGTGAGTAATGCGAAACGTTTGGCATAGCTTTGACATCAATTCGTTGTTCAGATTGGAAGCGTTATCAGTAATGAGTGACTCGGGAAACCCGTACCGGCAGATGATGTGATTTTTTATAAACCTTTCTACGACCCTCTTGGTGACGTGAACGTAAGAGATGGCTTCCACCCATTTAGTGAAATAATCAATGGCGACCAGGATGAAGCGATGGCCGTTGGAGGCTTTAGGAGTGATTGGACCAATCATATCTATCCCCCACATAGAAAAAGGCCATGGGGCTGACAAGGAATAGAGCTCAGTCAGCGGTGCTTTGATCTTATCCCCATGTATCTAGCACTTGTGACACCGAAGAACGTATCTAATACAATCCGACTCCATCGTTGACCAATAATACCCTATCCGGAGAATCTTCTTTGCAAGGGTGTGGCCATTCATGTGGGGACCGCAAACTCCTTCGTGTACTTCTTCCATGATGACTTTGGCTTTGATGGCATTGACGCATCTTAGAGGCCCGAACCATAATCTCCTAAAAAGCACATTTCCTGCCATGGAATAATGTCTTGCCAAACGACAAATGGTCTTCCTATCTCATTGTGATGCTGCGTTAAGAAATGTCTTGGCCTGGATATACCTTTGGATGTCATAACACCATGGTTTCTCGCTGGGTTCAACAGTCGTGTGTAGGCAATAGGAAGGGATATTCCTGGAAAAGATCTGTAGAGGGGGTATTTTAGTACCCCTATCGACCTTGATTGCTGTAGCTAACGTAGCTAAGGCGTCGGCAAAACTATTCTCTGCTCGGGGTATGTGATGAAAATCCACGCTTCTGAATAGCTGACTCAACTCTCTGACTTGTTGATGATACAAGGAAAGTTTGGCATCTCGAGTTTGGTATACGTCCTTGGATTGCTGAATAACTAGATTTGAATCACCGAAAACAACCAGTTCGTCAATTTTCATTTCTAATGCCAATCTTAAACCTAGGATGGAAGCCTCATATTTGGCGATGTTATTGGTGCACCGTTCAATTTGCAGCTTAACCACAATTGGATAGTGACTTCCTGCTCTTAACACTACTACTGCCCCAATACCAGCTCCCTTTTTGTTAGTAACCCCGTCGAAATACATCTTCCACTCGGCTCCTATTTGCTCTTCGGATGCGTCATCAGCACACAGTATATTTTCATTGGGAAATTGGGGCTCCATGGATTGATAATCATCAATAGGGTTCTCGGCCAGATAATCAGCTATCACCTGCCCCTTGACTGCTTTACGGGTAGTGAACACGATATCGAATTCTGACAAGATCATGTGCCATTGAGTAATTCTGTTGGACAGGGTTGGTTTCTCGGATATATACTTAAGGGGATCCATTTGAGAAATGAGGAAGGTGGTATGATAGAGCATGTAGTGCCGAAGCCTGTGAGCTGCCCAGGCTAATGAGCAGCAGGTTTTCTCGAGATCGAAATACTTTGTTTCATATGGCAGAAATTTCTTACTGAGGTAGTAAATGGCTTGCTCTTTTCTTCCCGTTTCATCATGCTGCCCCAAAATGCATCCCGTGGAAGTATCTAACACTGACATGTACATCAACAAAGGACGTCCCGAGTTGGTGCCACTAGGACAAGGGGATTTCGAAGATATTCTTTGATTTTCTCAAAAACTATTTAACAGTTATCATCCCACTCTTTTGGAACGTCTTTCTTAAGGAGCTTGAAAATAGGTTCGCACAAGTGGGTCATTTGGGCGATGAACCTGCTGATAAAGTTTAATTTTCCTAAAAAAGATCGAACCTCCTTTTCCCCCTTTGGTGCTGGCATTTCAACAATGGACTTTACTTTGGCAAGATCAACCTCTATCCCTTTTTCGTTGACTATAAACCCCATCAACTTCCCTAAAGATACTCCGAATGTGCATTTGGCTGGATTTAGCTGAAGCTGATACCTACGGAGGCGGTCAAACACCCTCCGCAGGTTGAACAAGTGGTCTTTCCACTGCTTGGACTTGACGATCATGTCATCCACATAGATTTCTACTTCATGATGCATCATGTCATGGAATAAGGTTACCATGGCTTTTTGGTAGGTTACCCCTGCATTGCGAAGTCCAAATGGCATGACTTTATAACAGTATACTCCCTAGGGGGTAATGAAAGCATTCTTCTCCCGATCCTCTTCAGCCAGCTTAATCTGATTATATCCTGAAAAATCATCCATGACAAAAAACATTCCATGACCGGCCGTGTTGTCAACAAGTAAGTCTATGTGTGGGAGAGGAAAATCATCCTTTGGACTGGCCCTGTTGAGGTCCCGAAAGTCAATGCACATCCACACCTTGCCATCTTTCTTAGGTACCGGGACATTATTAGCCAGCCATTGAGGATACTCTACTACTTGCAGGAATCTTGCCTGGAATTGTTTAATCAACTCCTCCTTGATCTTCAGGCTCCATTCGGGTTTCAATCTTCTTAGCTTCTGCTTAAAGGGTTTTATCTACGGGTCCAACGGTAGTCTATGTTCCACAATGGATTCATCTAGGCCAGGCATGTCTTGATAGGACCATGCGAAAACATCCAAGTATGCACGCAATAGTTCCAATAATTCTTTGCGTTGCCATTGATCTAGGCCTGTACCGATTCTAAGCTCTTTTGGATCCCCTTCATCTCCCAAATTAACAGTTTATGTTTCCTTGATGTTTGGAGTATTACGATTCTCATGTCTTTCTATTTGTTTCCGAATTTCCTCTGGCACCTCCTCTGAAAAATTTACATCTTCTTCAATTCCCAGTTGTTGGTAATCAAACTCAGTGTTCAAGTCATCATTTATCAAAATTGGCATTCTCCGGATTAGCTGAGTAAGATATCGGATGCAAGGGTCCCTGGCATGGAAAATAATGTATAATGAATCAAACAAGCAAGGAGTATTTTTTTCATTGATAACTTGATTTTAAAAAGTTAAGACAAATAAATTAAAAGGACAAAGTTTGTTTATGGCGAATCAGTTGCTTCGGGATCTCACTCTAGTAAGCTTTGTACTGAAACTTGTGAGCATTGATGATGTCTTTGCTGGCCTAATTATGCAACCTTTCGCCTGGCAACATCGCTCGAATGGATCCATCTTGGGTTACTCCAATGCTAGCCGTCATGACTGGCACTTCTTCTTGGACTTTTCTCTTCTTCTTATTTAATATAGATATTCCTTCTCCCATGTCCAACTGCTTGAATTGGTCCGAGAGTTCCATGACAGCTTTCTTATCAGCCCTCTTCTACTGCACTGCTTCTATTTTCTCCTTTCTTGTGGGTTCATATCCCAACGCAAAGGTGGGTTTAGTCAATGGTATTTCTACGATTTCAGGTCTTCCTTGTAAACATCTCCCTAAGCCTTTACCCGAATGAAAACTATTTGCTTTAAAGTACCGTACTATCATTTGAGAGTTCTTGGAATATTTTTGCTCCACTTATCTTCTTTCTGCACAACAATGATATATTCGAACAATTGAAAACAAGAGGGCAGTTCAGTGTCAGATGCAATGATATCAGCTTTGTATACAGCGAGCTCTTTCTCAGCAAAAATAGAGATTAGCTTGGAGCCCACGATGAACTTGACTTTCTGATGAAGGCTAGAAGGAACCACACCCGCCGAATGAATCCAGGGCCTTCCTAACAGCAAATTGTAGACAACCGGAATGTGTAAGACTTGGAACTTAATTGTGAAGGTTACTAGTCCTATCTCAATAGGCATTTCAATTTCCCCCATGGCTTCCCTCCGAGAACCATCAAAGGCACGAATGATCATACTACTATTTTTCAAATAGGTTTGGTCCATTCCCAACCTTTCTAGGGTAGAATACGGGCACACATTTAAAGCCAACCCATTATCTATACATACTTTGGCTACCATTTTTCCTCTTGTTCTTACAGCGATATGCAAAGCCCGGGTATGGCCTGTTCCATTAGCCGGAATCTCGTTATCAGAGAAGGTGATGACGTTTGGGGCCATGATGAGACTCACCATGTCATGTAGATTATTTGGCATGAAACTCTCAAGCACATGAGCATCCTTGAGGATCTTTATTAAAGCATTCCGGTGCACTTCAGAAGTGAGCAAGAAACCCAATATCGAAATATGGGTTGGGGCTTTCCTAAGTTGTTCTATGATATCGTAGTCGACCTTTCCTAAAGCTTTGGTGAATTCTGACATCTCCTGATCTGTTGGTTGGTTAGAGCATTCTCCTTCTTTATCCTTCCCCTTCCTTTTCCTTTCCACTTCAACAGAGGTGTAGAGGCGCCCTGACCGAGTCATCCCCCTTATTTCTGTTACGGGCTCTCCGGTGCCCTTATTAGGTGGGTAATTCCAGGGGATGTTATGAAGACTAGGTATTGGCATTTGGGTTATGGTGGGAAGAGTTATCCTTGGATTTATGAGCAAAGGGATTGCCACACGTGAAGGGTTGGTGAGGACGGGTAGAGTGGTGGGCACAATTGGCTTCTTTGGCAAGACTAAAGGTAGCTTAGGTCGTATGAATCCTTGGTTGTTGGTTTGAGGTTCAGGTCCAACCATAGCGATCATGGGTTCAAATTCGAATAATATAGTAAGGATAAGGTGATAATGGGAAGGGTTCAGTAAGGTTCCTATGGTCAGGTTCATGTCAGGTTGATAAGCTTGCGTGGTTAGGAAGGAATGATCTTCGTATTCGGGCTCCTCTAGGGCATGAATTATCCCTTCTGGAATTGCAGTAAGCGGGTTGCACAGGGGGTTTCTGCTAACATTCCTGCTTTCCAATGGTATGTTCTCCTGAAGCTTGTGAACCATGGCCTTCACTATTATGGAGGATGTTGGACTAGTATTCATTACCTATAACAATGATGATAACAGTTACAAATTAGAGTTCGGTTTTTGGACAATTCTATGCAATGCATGCCTAGGGTGCCCCTCTTTAGGAGGGAAACTAATCATGATGTATTGGCCCACTCTTGGAGATAGGGGATTTGCCCCTGTATATAGATACCTTAGTGTCAGGTAGGAACCTTCAGCCATCTATGCATTCATTCATAAAAGTAAAAAAAAAATACATTGGATTTTGGGTTTAAGATACAAAAGAATTGAAATACATTTTAATAGGGGGAAGGGGGAACATTTTCCTTAGGACTTCCACCTATCTAGTTTTACAAAGGAAAAATCTTAAACTACTCTTGAGTCTTCGAATTTGCCTTCGTTGGATTTGGTGTCGAAGAGGTCGCTAAGGGACCTTGCTGATTGGTTGCCCCTTGTGTTCATGGCAATCCTATCTCCGTGAGCATAGAGGGATTGGGGCCCCTCTTATGGAATGAATTGAGATGCATGCAATGAGTCCTTAGGTTTACGCGAGAACCCTTAGGGTTTGGGTAGGTTCAATGCAAGGGAGAGTGAACTGGGTGTCACTCTCAATGGGTTGATCATATGTATGAAAATGCAGTGACTTGAGTTACTTGGAACTCTTGTCTTGACATGGAATATTGAATGCATGGTATGCAGAGAGTATAAGGAAAGAGAAAGCACTAGCAAGGTAAACGTGAATGCATGAGCAGTTAAACAGGCAATATAACAGTATGAATACAGTCAATATAATAGCAGGAATATAAATGAAATTAAAAGCAGTCGCCCTTTCCTCCGTGGTTTTGAAAACGGTGCTCGTGTCTTAAATCTGGCGGAGGTTCGGCTATACATGGTGTCTATATGAGTATGAGGTTGAGGGTTGACTAATGCGTCCTAAAAAGGCTCGGTCTCCGGATCTTCAAACCTAGGCCCACTCCCCGAGGTGGTGTCATGATCGGTTGGTGATCCGAGCGGGGGAACCATCAAGAGGCCGTAGGCAAAGAAACTGACACAGCATCTTGCCCACAACCAATATACCGTTCCCCCTTTCTAACTAGAAAGGACATATCAGGGTAATAATGCAAGTATGCAGAATGCAAGTGCACATGCAGTGTGTGTGTGATTTTTAAAAGTGGAGGAAAGAGCCCAACAACTCCTATTCATCCTGTTCATCATATTCATGCATAGCAGTTAATAAAATTTAAATAAAATTTGTACTTACAAAACAAATATGCAAGTGTTAGTATGAGGATGAAAAACATAATACAAGATAGTATGAATAAATGCATGTTTTTTAAAAATTTGGTTTTGAAAACTTAAAGTGAATCGGATTGAACAAGTTAATTGAAGACTCTACATGGGTGAAGGGTAAAGAGACATGACTATGGCCTAACCCTCTAAGTATCTCTAGTGGAGTCGCCAATTGTCGCGTTCAGATTTTTCGCACTCGAGAAATACACACACAAGTGGGAAAAATGTTGTACTCTCTCGTTCGAACTCACCCTCCTAGAAGAATGAGTGCGACTAGGTTTGAATTGAATATTGATTTGAATAAAGGGCTTTTGGAAAAGATTCGGAGTCGCCACCAAACTTGATTAAGGTGAGTTAGGTCACCTAAAAACTAAGAATAATTCGAAGACTACACTTAGGGTTTTTGGAAAAGGATTTTGAAAATATCTCCTCAAGAAAGGGTTTTTAGGAAAACAGGTTGTTTGGCAACCTTTGGAAAACATTTAGCCCTTTTTTGAAAAATAACTCAGTTTTTGGTGTTTGAAATCAGTGATCCTAGGTTCGGAGGTTGGTTATGTGTAGGGAAGACGCACTAAGCCATCACCCTACCCTGCCCTTTCGGTACCTACATGTCAATCTACCCTAGATTCACCTATGAGAGTCTTCAACTAAATAATGTTCAATCCTATCCACCTTGAAGAAGAATGTTTTAAAAAACATGATACAGGATATGCAAATGCAAGAGAAAAAAAAAAAAGACTTGATTTAGAAATAGATTTGAAAAGAATTTGATTTGATTTGAAAAGAAAGAAATAGAAGTTTGAATTTGGAAAGAAGGTTTTGGAAATTGAAGATAGAGATTTGGAAATAGAAATTTGAAATTGGAAGTTTTGAAAATAAATTGGAGATTTGAAAAGATTGTGGAATTTGAGATTTGAAAAATATGGAGACCGCACCCATGAGGGTTGCTTACGTATCCTTTTGGAGGAATCAGGTCAGTCGTAGTTCGGACAAGAGTCCGATAGAAAATAGAAGGTTTGATTTGAAAAAGGAGTTGAATTGGAATTTGGATTTGATTTGAATTTGATTTGAATTTAGAATAGAAGATTGGAACTTGGATTTGGAAAGATAGAACTTAGAAGAAAGATTTGGACTTGTTTTGGAAAGATTGAGATTTGGGAATCCTAGACTTAGGAAAGATAGGATTTAGAAAGGACTTGAGATTAAGAAAGATTGGACTCGAATGTTGGACTTGGAAGATTGGAGAAAAATTGGATTGAATTTAGGAAAGTCTCGATTTAGGAAAGTTTTGAAAGTTGGAAAGTTTAAAATTTAAAAAGTTTTGAAAATAAGAAAGTTTTGAGTTTAGAAAGTTTTGGATTTAGAAAGATTTGAAATCTAGAAAGTTTAAGATTTAGAAAGTTTTAGAGTTTTAGCTTTAGAAAATCTTGAGATTAAGAAAAGGTTTGAGTTTAGGAAAGATTTGAAAACTTGGATTTAGAAAGTTAAGATTTAGAAAGGGGTAGAATTAGGAAATGGTTGAATTAGGAAAGATGTGGAAGTTGAGTTTTAAAATTTAGGAAAGATTTTTATGTTCAATTTTTGGAAACTTAAGATTTAGAAAAGTAGAATATTAGGAAAGAGGTGAATTAGGAAAGATTTAGATTAGGAAGGGTTAAGATTCCTATTTCCTAAAACAAAGGATTGGATTTTGTTTGTAAAAGGAAAGATTTGATTTTGTTTCAAAAAACAGAGAATAGGATCTAGTTTCCTAAACGGGAAGATTGGATGTGGCAAGGATTTGGAAAGGGAAAGTTTTAAAAACCCTAGACTTGGAAGGCTATAGTTTTGACGTAAAAGATAGGTTTTGAAAATATGTATAGTTTTGATGTAGCAAACAAGAGGTTTTGAAAACCTAGGTTTTAAGGCAAGTTTGAAAACCATGTTTTTGGAAAGAAAATTAGGGTTTCCTAATTGTTAGCTCTAAGGCTTGACTTGGGCTCTAAAGAAAGAGATTTTTGGAAAGTGTGTTTTTTTGAAAACAAGTTTTTGGAAGGAAATCCTAGAGAGGAGTTTCTAGATGGAAGATTTTGGAAAGAGATCTTTTTTGGAAAGATTTTTGGGCAGAGATTGTTAGAGAGAGTATTTAGGAAAGTGAATTTAGGGAGTGTTTTTAGAAAGTGAATTTTGAGGAGAAAAATTTGTTGGAAAGAGATCCTAGTGAGGAGTTGTTTAGAAAGAGATTTTTAAGAAAGAGATTTAGGAAGAGGTTCTTCTAAGAAGGAAACCTAGGGAACATTTTTGGAAAGTGGACCTTGAAGAGTGCGTTTTGGAAAGGAGTTTAAAAAGAGAAGTTTTGGAAAATAGATTTTTTGAGGGAGTTTTTGAAAACAACTTTGGAAATGAGAGTTTTTAGAAAACACGTTGAAAGAGGAGGTTTTAGGAAAAGAGATTTTTGAAAATAGAGTTTTTTGGAAAGTATAAAAACATCTCACCTTCTTAAAGTGATTCTAACCATACGAAGGCTAGAACCATTTTAAGAAAGTGGTTTTGAAAGCAACAAAGGTTGAAAATATGGACCATAAAAATCACTTTAAATGTAATACTTTCCTAAAGGAACCCTAGCCATGGAAAGGCTAGAATCACCCTAGGATTGTGATTTTGAAAACAAGTTTTGAAAAGAAGATTTTGATACAATTTTGAAAACAAGTTTAATGCAAATTTTGAAAACAAATTTGAAAACGATTGTTTGGAAGACGCAAGATCATGATATGTATAATGCAAGTTTGGGGTCGTGAACATACAAGGTTAAGGCTTCACCACATAATCAAGGGGGCCGAACCCACGTGGTCTCCGGTTAGCCTAAAGTAAAGCCCCCGACACGGTGACCCTCCGATAGTCTAATCCTACACATAGACCGGGAGTCCCCTTGTTTCAAGCATGCAAAGAAAGGTGGGGAAAGAGATGGGGGATTAAAATAGAGAAAACCCAAGTGGGTTAGAAGAGAGAAAAGAGAGGGGGAAGTGCGGAAACTTAAAGAGAAAGCCTACCATATGTCTTGTTTATTTTGCGCGCCTTGCTTGTCTTCGGTCTTCAACTTGATCTTCGTCTTCAATCCTCAAGAGTTATCTTCAATCTTCAAACTTCAGATTGCAGCTCTTCAAGTCTTCAAGGAGGGTTGGAGGCTAGTATATAAGTGTATGGGGTGTGTATGAGTGTATAGAAGACCAAGGTTTAATATATGGTGGCTAGGGTTTGGAAAACCTAGGGAGGCTAGGGTTTTTGGAGTGTTCGAGCTCTGTATATCAAATATTGGTGTTTTTAGACTGAGTTTGCAAACCTCTTTCACGCTGGAAGAGGCTCTATATTTATAGAGAAAGGAATGCACTGACGCCTGTTGCAGTGGCGCCAGGCCAAAAATTACACTGGCGCCACTAGGAGTGGCGCCAGGCCCTTTTTTGGCTTGGCGCCACTACTAGTGGCACCAACCATTTAGGAAATATTTAAGGTCACCAAGCAACGTATCTTTGACTAGATTTAGGCGCCTGTATTAGTGATTACCATGCAATTTTTAGTCTGACTTCACTAGGAGTGACTTCGAAAAGTCCGAGAATGATTTGAAGAGGCTAGGAATGACCCGGAATGTCGAAAAAGAGCAGGAACACTTAAAATAGTGTTTCAGAGGTATTTAACTTGAAAAGTGAGGATAGAATGTGTTGGAAGGGTTGACCGGGCCTTTTAGGGCAAAACGGTCAATTGGGCCGAAAAACTGCTGGGACGAACTTGGACTGTCTCGGAAGAAGACTCGAGATTTGGAAACTTTATTCAGTATGTTCTCAAAGGTTTCCGGTTTGATTCCCAAAGCTGGTGTGGTCGAAAAAGGTGACTGGCCCACCAGGGGCAAAATGGTAATTTCACACCGGGTTTATCGGAACTAACTCAGAATGATCTGAAAGGATAAAGAAAGGTTGGGAACATTATAAAAAGCATTCTCGGGAAGTTACTGATTTGATACCTAGAGCCAGTGTGGTTGGAAAATGCGACTGACTCTCTAGGGGCAAAACGGTCATTTTATACCGAGTTTGCCAGAATTGACTCGGAAGAATCCAGAAAGCTAAAGAACGGTTAAGAATACTATAAAAAGCATTCTCAAGAGGTTACCTATTTGATACCCTGAGCCGGTGTGGTTCCCGGGGCGTTTGGATGCCTAGGGGCAAAATGGTCATCTTAATCAGAAAGTCTCGGAAAAGGCCAAAGGGGTAGTTTGGTCATTTTTCACCGAAGTGGGCTAGCAGGCACTGGTGTTGACCTAGGTTTTGAGTGTTTCTGCCACTCTGACAGCGGTCGCGTGATACAGGGGTTTGTTGGCAATTCCCTATATCAACCTGTTTACGAGTATTTCCGTTACTCTAACAGTTGTGATGTTTGCGAGTATTTCCGCTACTTTAACGGCTCACGATCATTCCCAAGACTGCCTGATCTCGGGAAGCTGCTAAAGGGACTCAGTGCCTGAGAAGTCAACTTTCTCGGAAGGAATGCCTAAACGGACATTTCTGCATTAGCGGGCTAGCAAGCGCCAAAGGTGGACCGTTTTACCATCTAGGGGACTTGGGGTCTCGTCCCGGTCGACAGATTTAAAGGGACTTACCGTTTCGAAGAGATTTTCTTCAAAAAACGTGCCAGACCGTCTCGAGAAATAAACTGTCTCGAGAGAGGGATTGGAATTGGAAAGGGGTCTTATCGTCTTAGGAAAGACGTGCCTGATTTGGAACCGTCTCGAGGAATAAACTGTCTCGAGAGAGGGATTGGAATTGGAAAGGGGACTTACTATCTTCGAAAAGACGTGCCTGATTTGGAATCGTCTCGTGGAATAAACAGTCTCGAGAAAGGAATTGGAATTGAAAAGGGGACTTATCGTCTTTAGAAAGATGTGCCTGATTATGAACTGTCTCGAGAGAGGGATTGGAATTGGAAAGGGGACTTATCGTCTTTGGAAAGACGTGCTTGATTTGGAACTGTCTCGAGGAATAAACTGTCTCGAGAGAGGGATTAGAATTGGAAAGGGGACTTACTGTCTTCGGAAAGACGTGCCTGATTTGGAATCGTCTCGAGGAATAAACAGTCTCGAGAGAGGGATTGGAATTGAAAAGGGGACTTATCGTCTTCAGAAAGATGTGCCTGATTTGGAACTGTCTTGAGAGAGGGATTGGAATTGGAAAGGGGACTTATCGTCTTCGGAAAGACGTGCTTGATTTGGAACCGTCTCGAGGAATAAACTGTCTCGAGAGAGGGATTGGAATTGGAAAGGGAAAAGACAATGCCCCTAAGGGCATTTTGATCATTTTGCCTCTATTTGGACTAGGTGGGCCTGCGAAGCGATGGACAGACAAGATTTGGACTTAGAGAGTTGGTTTCAATTGGAATACGTCCATATTGACTTGAGTACAAGTCTGGACGGAGCGTAGACTGCCGAGCTGTCAAAAATAGGGTGCTTACATTTAGCTATTTCATGGTTATGGTTATTTTAAGAAGGTGTTATATTCAATGTGATCATTGCGGCCCATATTTCAAAACCCTATTTATTTTCAAAATCACAACTTAAGAATGGTTCTAATCTTTTCATGGTTAAAATCGTTTTAGAAAAGTGAGATATTCAAGAGACTTGTAAAAGTTCATATTCAAATCTATTTCCAAATTATTTTGCAAATCTACTCCCTTAAAACTCTTTTCGAAAATCTTCTTCCTAAAAACTCCTTTCAAAGATCTATTTTCCAAAAATTTCTTGTCTTGAAGTACAAGTGAAATCCTAGAATCCACGGTTTGGAAACCCTAGTTCATTTCTTAAAATCATGATTTTTTATTTTGTCACAATTCATATATTTTCAAATCCAAGATTTTTAAAACTCAATCTTTCCAATTCCATGTCAAATCCAATATTTTAATTTAGGAAACCAATCCAATCTTCCAATTTAGAAATAAAATCAAACCATCTATTTTTTAAAATAAAATAAAATGTTTTATTTTAGGAAATAGAGATCAAATCTTTTCTAATTTCAAACTTTCAAACATTTCCTAATTCTAAACCTTCAAATCTTTTTTAATTTCAAATTTCTAAATCTTATTTCCAAATTTCAAATCTTTCTAAGTTCAAGCCTTCCTTAAATTAAGATTTTTCTTAAATGGATTTTTCCAAATTCAAATCTTTCCAAAATAAATGTTTTCTTAAAAATGAAATTTTCTTAATTTGGTACTTTTCTAAAATGGAGCTCTCCTATTTTGAACCTTTCCTAATTTAAAGTTTTCCAAAATCCAATTGTTCCTAATCCTTAACTTTCTAAATTCTTTCAAATCAAATATTTCCAAATGAAGTTAAATCTTTACAAGTCTTTTCAAGTCATGTGTTTCTAAATCAAATCAACTCCTTTGATAACCTTCCATAATTTGAAACTTTTCTAATTCAAAACTTTCCTAAATCGGAACTTTCTAAAATCAAACTTTTCAAGTTCAAATCAAATCTTACCAATTCAATTGCATGCTTCAACCCTAAGTTACATTAAATCCTTAGAGGCCTAAACCTTAGTTCAACCCTAACCCTAAAATTAGGAAACTTTAACTCTTTTCTAAATCACGATGATTTTCAAACTTCAATCTAAGTCAAGATGTTTTCAAAGCTCAACTCAATCGTTCCCAAATCAAGTCCAAGCTCTCCTTCAAGGTTCAATCTTTTCAAATCAAAACTCAATTTCAAATCCTCAAGTTCAATTTCAAATCAAAGTCAATTCTAAGTTCAATTTTAAATTCAAGTTCGATTTCAAATCAAAATTCAATTTCAAATCTTGTATTCAAAGTTCAAATCAAACCCTTTTAAAATCAAACTTTTTGATGTTAAACTTTTCAAAAACCTCAAAGTGTCTATTTTTAATCTGACCCCGAGGTTGAACTACGACTGACCTGATTCCCAACAAAGGGATATGTAGGCAACTCTCATGGGTGCGGTCACAACCTTTTTAAAATTTCTAATTCCATACCTTTTTCAAATTTCTAATTTCATAACCTTTCTTCAAGTTTCTAATTTCTATAACTTTTTTCAAGCTTCAAATCTATTTTTAACATTAAATCCTTTTCTTGCACTTGCATGTCATGCATCATATTATACTTCTGTTCAAAATTATTTTCAAAGTGGATAGTATTGGATATTGAATAATCAAAAATTCTAAATGAGTGAATTTAGGGTGAATAGACATATAGGTACCGCAAAGGCGGGATGGGGTGATAGTCTAGTGCATCTTCCTTATATGTAACCAACCTCTGAACTTAGAATCATTGTTTTCAAAGACTAAAATAGAGTTATTTTCAAAAAAGGGCTTAAATCTTTCCAAAGGTTGCCAAACAATCTGTTTTCTTTAAAAACCCTCTCTTAAGGAAGTTTTCAAAACATTTTTCAAAAACTTTAAGTCTAATCTTCGGATTACACTTAGTTTTAGGTGACCTAACTCACCTTAACCAAGTTAGGTGGCAACTCCAAAATTTTCTCAAAAGCTCTTATTCAAATCAATTTCTAATTCAAACTTAGTCGCAGTCGCTCCACTAGGAGGATGAGTTCTAACGAGAGAGTACCATATTTTTCTCACTTGTGTGTTTTCTCGAGTACGAAAAATCGAGGCACGAGATGGACCAACTAGGGTTTAGATCACTTAGGGTTGGATGACCTAGGATTTAGGTTGACCTAAGGTTTGGGAAATTAGATTAGGGTTAGGGTTTGACCCTAATGGTTTGGAGGTAGTTTAGGAAGGAGGAAAGTGAAACATCAAATGAAAGCTATAAGGTTCATATTATGATTTTAAACCCTAAATGTTTTGCAAAACATTTTCCAAAAACTATTTTTAAACATCACATTCTTGAAATAACCCTAGGCCTTCTATGATTAGGATTGTCCAAGATCAAGTGAGTTATTCCAATAAAGGAAGTTTCTAGCCTCTTTTTTAAAAAAATATTTTTCAAGACTCATAGTCTTGAAAGAGTTTATTTCGCACACAGCTAACCTCTCAAAGACAGTGAAACACCAACATGCTTTCATAAGGTACATAAAAACTATCATCAAAAGCCTTTTTGAAGAAAAGTTCACAAGAGTTTTTACAAGTCCAAATCCCACTTTTAAATCCCTAATCGACTTTCCAAAACTTCCAAAAGTCTCTTGAGTTATGTTAAAAAACATTACAAAACGCCTCAAATCCCATTTCAAAAGCACTTCCAAAACCTTCAAGTTCTATTTCAAAAACACTCTAACATCTAATTTCAAATCAAAACTCTCTTGAGTTATTTTTAAATCTCGAGTCAAAAACTCTCAAGTTCTTTTTTTCAAAGCAAAACCGTAACAAGTCTTCAAAATTTTTCAAAGGCCCCAATGTTCCTATTTTCAATCGGATCTTGAGTCCGAATTACAATAGAACTGATTCTCGTAAAATGGATACGTAGGCAATCTTCAAATAGGTGCCGTCATAACTTTCATTTTAAGTAAAATTTCCCTTCTCAAAAGTCTTTCCAATCCAAACTTGTATTTCAAAATTCTTTTCAAAAAACTCTTAACTCGCTTCCCAACTCTTTTCAAACAAGCATCATTCATCATTCATCATTTATCCCAAAAATGATCACAAAATTGTTCTTCAAAACTATTTTTTAGGTGGACATAGATGGACATTTAGGAACCAGAGATTCAAGTGAGTGAACCTAGAAAGAATAGACATGTAAGCACTAAAAGGGGGGTAGGATGTTGATTTTAGGATATCTTCCCTACACGTAACCAACCACCGGGTCATAAATTTTTGTTTCAAAGACTAAAACCGGAGTCACATTTTCAAAAGGGCTTTAAAATTTTCAAAGGTTGCTAAACAATCCTATTTTCCAAAACACCTCTCAAGAGGACATTTTCAAAAACCTAATTTTGATCTTCGAATTACATTTAGTTTTAGGTGATCTAACACACTTTTAATTATGTTAGGTGGTGACTCCAAACCGTTTTCAAAAAGCCCTTAATCAAATCAATTTGAAGTTCAAACCTCTGTTACACTTGTCCTTATAAAAGGGTAAGTTCTAACAGAGAAAACACTGTGCTTTCCCCGAGCCAAGAAAAGGCCCTGGCAAACACCAGGGCACAACAACTGGCATCTTCGCTGGGGAAACTTAAAAGGTTAGGCCATTGTCATGTTTCTTCACCCTTCACTCACCCATAATCTCCGGTTCCTCTGCCTAACTTTGTCCACTGTTTTAAAACTTTTCAAAATGATCTCAAAAGATATCATCACTTACATCTATAGCATACTCTTGCATACATAGTTGCATTGCTTTATCATCCATTTCTATCCTGCATTGGTTTTTCATAAAGTTACTAACTCTTTGCATTTCTTTTGTAGGTGGACTCTTGTTCACATTTACTTTTGTGTCTTATTAACTGTCATGTATGCTTGAATGGACAGGAAGGATGAGAGTTGTTAGGCCCTTTCCTCCACTTTCAAAAATTTCATACACACCTGCCGCTCACTTGCATTTCTACATTATTACCTAGTTACTACTCTTCTAGTTAGAAAGGGAAATAATATATTGATTGTCGGCGGATGTAGTGTCTGTTTCTTAGTAGACGACCTATTGATAGTTTTCCTGTTCAGATCACCAACTGATAATGGCACTACCTCGGGGAGTGGGCCTAAGTTTGAAGATTTGGGAATCAAGCTTTTTAGGAAGCATTAGTAAACCCCCAACCTCATACTCATGTAGCACCCCGTGCATGGCTGACTCTCTGATGGATTTAGGACACACACGGGTTAATTTCAAAACCAATGAGGAAAGGGCGACCGCTTTACTTTTCCTTACTTTCTGTCTAGTTAAACTTTTTAATTCATACTATTATACTGCTCATACATTTTCTACTGCTACGTAATTATCATATTGCTCATGCATCCATTATCTATTTCAAGACAAGAGTTCTAAAGTAACTTAAGTCACTACATTTCATGCATATGATCAACCCAATGAGAGTGGTCCAAAACCACTCTCATTCAGATCTAAGTATACCAAAACTCTTAAGGGTTCCAAGCAAACCTAAGGACTTATAACATGCATTAAATCTCATCCTATGAGAGGATCTCCAATCCCTCTTTGCTCATGGAGATAGGATTGCTAAAATGACAAAGGACCGTCACGAAGCAAGGTCTCTCACCAAACTCCATCAAAGAATATGGATTTGAAGACTCAAGAGTAGTTTAGGATTCTAGTAGATAGGCAAAAAGTCATGTGAAAAGTGTTCCCCCTTCCTCTTCAAATGTACTTTTAATTCTATGTACAAAAATCAAATACAATGAAAATATCATTCTTACTTTCATCGAATGAATGTATAAATAAATGAATCGATAGGATCGCACATGTATGGTATTACATATAGGGGCAACCCCCAGTTTCCAAAAATGAGCCAAAATATCATGTTTAGTCTCCCTCTCAAAGTAAGAGCATCCCTAAGGCATGCATTGCATAAAGATTTCCAATCCAAAGGCACTAACTTCTCCTTTTTGTTTTGTTTTTTTTACATTCTCTTGTCTTCTCCCTCAACTCCAAAGGCCAAGAAAGTCAGAGGCTAAAGCAAGGACAAAAAAAGAGTTCTAAAACTGCTCATCTGCTGCCATTATGTTGCTCATATATTGACTACTATTATGCTCATGCATTGATATCCATTCCAAGATAAGAGTTCTAAGAAACTTGAGTCATTTCATTCTCATGCATGCAATCAATTGTAGAGAGAAAGGGACTATCCAATCTTATGCTAGTCAAACCTACGTAAACTCTTAAGGGTTCCCATAACCCTAAGGATTCATGGTATGCATGGAATCATATTTCAAGAAAGGCCTAAATCTCTCTCTGTCCATGGAGGTGGGATTGCCTAAACAAAGAAGCATCAATCATCCTATGCCAAAGAGGTATTATATTGCATATAGGGGCAGAACCCCACCTCCAAAATGGACTAAGCATCATGCCTAGATTCCCTCAAAGAAGGGACCTCCACAGGACATGCATTGTATAAAACCTTAAACTCCACATGCTAACTGTATTTTATTTTTGTTTTTCTTTTTTTCAAGTCAAAGAGCACAATTGAACTCATGGAATCCCTTCAACGTCTCACCCAATTCAAACTCATACAAGGATGAGCCTACTTATTAGAAGAGGCTTGACCTACATGGAAGAGTAAGAAGAACTGGCCATCTATCTACAAGACATTTACCTCTAAGCAACTACCTCCATGCCGTGTCGCAACAATCACCATCCATGTGGAAGAGAAATTCACCATTTATAAAGTTCTGTCAGTCCTATGCATTGCCATAATAGAACCCTCCAACTTCCAAGCTTTCAAGTGCATGCCAACTACTCAAAAAGATTCGGCCCATTCCAATCACTTGACAATTGAGAAAATGATAGCTAACCACCTCAGCAATACAGGCTACCAACCTAGAAAAGGACTAGGGAAACAGCTGCAGGGTGATCTTCATTTAAAAGAATTCAACGATCAGCGTCATACTCGTAGGCTAGGATATTGCCCCCCTCCAAAGGAGACTAAGCAAAAAGGTTGACCCGAAATCCAATCGTTAAGCATCAAACAACAAATCAACAATCTACCATCATTAACTACAAATCTATTCAAATCCCAGAAGTGTCACTATCAAACTTATTCCACAAAGAAGATGTCTCAGTCTTAGACACTGATCCTCCAGCATCAACTTATCTTACTCAAACTTTCATCTATCTAGCCTTATCAGATAAGAAGATAGCCAACTGAACTACCTCTCCTATTCCTAGACCCTGAAGGGCCTGGTAAAGCCTACAGGTGCAATCCTTTGATATTAGCCTATTAAAGTACATTATAGAATATCAAGTATATAACAAGCTAATATGAAATAAATAACTCTTGATCATGAAATGCTTTCTTTGTCATGTTAAAATCTTTTTTAGAAAGACAAAACTTACAGGGTAACCAAAGCTTGGCATCTTTCGACCCTAAAGACTTTTAAAGGTCCTCCACATATTTGGCATCCTCGAGTCCATCATCATAGATAATATAAGCAACCTCACCAATGACATGATGGAAAAGCTTCACTAAACCTTCAAGATCAATCCTCACAACTCGATATCCTACCATCCATAGACAAATGGAGCCATTAAAGCAGCAGAACAAAAAAGAGAATCAAGAAAAATTCATTGCAAGAAAAATGATATCCACAAGGATTGGCACGAGTAACTACCTTTGCGTTGATGGCATATAGAACCTCAGTCAGAGTCTCAACTAGGGAAACATCATCCTCATTGGTCTATGGCAACGAGATAGTTCTACCAGTCAAAGTAAAAATCTCCTCTCTCTGAAACCTCTTGAAAACTCAACTCACCAAAGAAGACCGAATCAAAGACTGGCATGTACAACTTTGCCTCCTAAGACGAAAAGAGAATATCAGCCATCCACCATGCTTAGTGCTATCGAAAACGCCAAATCTTTCAATAAGTCCCATCATTTCAAGGAAGATGACCTCGTTTTCAATAAATACTTCCAAGTTCGCAAAAAGCCAAAGGCAAGTTTGTTCCCACTTATAAAGGCCCGTTCCTAGTTCATAAAGTCATGATAGGAAGAACATTGATCCTAGTAGAGGCGTGACTTGTGCCACATGTGCACTCGAGATAAACCTAAGAGAAGGCCGGCAGAGTAGTATAACTCGAAGTACAAGATCGTCCCATAAGGAGCTGTGTGTGCACAATGACCAAAAGAATTAGAACTACCCTCTCAATCGCTCACAAAATTCTAACAAACTACTTCTAAAAAGGAAAATGAAAATATATTTATTTTGGAAATGGTTTTGTTATCTAAACTAGCTAACAAATAAATGCTAAACAACTTGATTAAAGATTGATTTTAACTTAATGTGACAAAGTCTCAGGATTAATTGATCCAACCAATTATTTTTTCTTGGAATTCCAAAAGAGGTGTTTTATAACTCAAATCCTTTGACTTCGTCGTGAGTCTCAGATTTGGAAGTTCTTGCGATAAAAACAACGTGTTCCTTAGAAATTCAACTTCTAGAATAAATTGAGTTTTTAGAATTGAGAACGAATACCATCGATTCGCGTACACATTACCGAACATAATCAATCATCCAAGTTTTCAATGTTTTCTAGTACGAAGAACATGAAGAACAATAAAAATAGAGATTTAGCTTGAAAACCTGAAATTTACCCCCTTTGTTCATCCAAGACCTCCAATGGGTCTTCACAATCAATCCCAAGAATGGGAGAGTTAGCTAATCATATCTAGGTATGGAACAACTTCGAAATAGTTGAGGAAATACTGAAAATTCAAATTTAATTCAAGAACACAACTAACATTACGAATTTAATGCAATGAATTGGAAGAGCATGCATTAAAATAGTATTTAAGAGAATACAATTACAAATTGAGCAATAATCTGACAAACATAAGCTAAATAAATGAAAAACTTACAAAAAAACCTAAATATCGCCGCCCCTCTACTCTAATATCTCGAAAATAAAATGAAAGTTTTTATTTATAGATATTACAATTGAACCCTATAATATGGCGAAAAATGGCCTTACCGTTCGAACGGTTGGACAGCCGTTCGAGCGCCTGTAGCTGGGTTCTTCGTTGTTCAAATGGTTGGAAGAGGCGTTCAAATGGTAGGCCAAATTTGGAATACACACTCTCGGGCCATTTGAACGGCTCCTTACATCGTTCAAATGGTAGGCAAAAATCTGAGCTTCTTTATTCTAGCCATTCGAACAGCCTCCTAGGGGGTTCGAATTGTTAACCCGTTTTTTGCTCATTCAGGAATTGACTTGTTTGAAACCTTTGGAGTTAGAATTTGCTTACGCACGTTAGACGCAAACATGTGTATATATATAACTCATGTAATCCGGATACGATAGGGCCATGTGAAAGAAGAGCCGCGAATGGGGAAAGAAGAAATCGGTAAACGAACTTCAACATGTGCATTGCGCACTACACATGATGACAAGAATGCAATCACTTCCAGGTTCCCAACTTTTTAACCATATTGGACTTTTCAACTTCCTTCACTTCTTTGTATTGATTTTTTTTTTTGTATATATATATTTTTTCTCAATGTTCTTTCTTTTTTCTCTTTTCTTCTCTTTCTTTTCAACTCCATACAACTTCACATGTGTAAAACCAATGCATTAACCTAGCATTAACAATTTTACAAGACTATGTGTACACAAAAATCGAGAGAAAGAAATGACCTCAACCTAGAATTCGAAAAAAACATTAAGTCAAAATCTCAAGAAAGTATAAGGTATCAAGTACTCCAACCACTACTCACCACGCAAATCAAAATCAATGGAAGATTAACAAAGTATCCTTGAGTAAATATAAATCACTCTAAAAAATGATCATTAGGCTCTAAACTCACAAGGTACAATCTCCACCTTATAAGAATATGCATGCACAAGAGAGATACGTAAAAAGAGAGATACGTAAAATGTCATATAGCATGCTAGTGCATAACAATGTAAGCTCTCTCTTATGATAGATTTATGACAACAACTTACAATCCATCACACCACAAAGGTGAATCAATCATTCATTCAAACTTAGTTTACTGCATGAACCAAAGTATCTCATCACATGATTGTAATGATATGAATATAGCAATGGTTCCTCAAAAATATACTCAACACATCCATTATCAATAAAGACAAGAATCTATTTAACTTTGGAATGCGAAGAGTCATATGCCATAACAATGGAACCAGAAAACCGACTTGTTTCGAATGAATTCAACGTGAATTAGAAAGATAACCACCTGTCTCAATAACTCATTAAATCCAAAAGATAATAAGCATCAATGATATCAAAAGATTTGAAACAAAAGCATATCCATCCATTTCCAAAAGGTAATATCGAAAAACATCCAAAACAGTTATGAGTACATCCCAAATGAAGCAAAATATCAAGAGTTTTAGATTGAAACTGAAATACATCAAGTAAAAATATAGTCTAAACTCCTACTAGTCGTCCTCATCGTCATCATCATCATATCTAGCTGGTGGCTACCCCCTCATCATCATAGCGAGCATCTCCTGGAGCATAGTTGTATGCCTCTCACCATGGTCCTCGATATTCTTCAATCGAGTGTTGAACGAAGTAGTTAAAGCATTCAAGGAGGCCTACAATCTGGCAATCTGGTCCCCTGAACTCTCTCCATGCCCTATGGCTCCTCTAGTGGCTCCCCTAGCCATCACCTTCCTCTTCAATTCATCAAACTCAATCTTCCTCTTCTTCTAACCATTAGAATGGCTCAAAGTGTTCTCATCAATGGAAATTTCCCGATCTAGGGTGATAAGATCCCAGGAAAACTTAACTTTCAAGTCTTTGATCAACTCGGTAAGCATGCAAGTAAAAGGGATCGAGCCCTAGGGATTAGGATTTGTATAGGCCTAGTAGACATGCATGAACATGTATCGGGGCAAGTCAATGGACTTCACCATCTCAATGGCCCATAATAGCTGTGCTCGGTTAAGGCTAACACCCACGATTCTCTTCAATGGTGACAGACGATGGCAGGAAAACAAAAAGAGAATGAGGTATTTACCCCTCAACTTCAGCTTGTTACATTGAACTACCCCATCCCAGGTTTCTCCCTACTTAAGCAATTTGTCACAAAGAGCGGATAATGGAGGGGTGCCTATGTCGAGGTACTCAAACTTGGGATTCGCTACCCGCCTAAGCCCATAATAACGACAAAAAGTGTCAGGCTCTAGAATATTCTCCTTCCCCTGGACCTATGACCTAATCTGCTCACTTCCCTTCTCAGCCACTGGGGCAGTGATATTTGCCATAAACTCGGCACAAATGGTCAGAATGCACTCCCCTTTATACGAGGCCAACCCTACCCAACCTTTATCAGTGAATTCTTTCTCTAACTCAAAAGCATCGAAGGCATTAAGCCTTATCTCTCACTCAATTACCGCCCCATTTTTCACCCAAAATTTTCTGTAAGATTTCTCCTCTTGGACTCCCAAAAATCTCGAGGGAACAAAAACCTCTTTGGAAGAACTCATAGCCAGAGCCTTCCCTTTAGCCTCTTTGGACTTGCCTGGGATTTTGGTTAAGGACTTGGACTTCTCCAAACCCTTACTCGGTTTATCACTCATTCTTAGCAACAAAAACCACCCGACAAACCTGCAAACACAACACAAACAATATGCACAACATATCTCCACATAGTTCAACAAAAATGTACGTGTAATGAGAAGTCTGTGCCTAGTGCCTAACGGACTCCATTGGCTAATCATTATGCCCAAAAGTAGCCTATGATATTCTACATGCCCTAAGGAGTGCCCACCAATCTCAAATTGTGCTACTATGGCCACCCAAACATTATGTCAAACACTTGGTGTGCATGTGTGTTGGTGAGATTTCAAAACAAAAATTTTCTAAGGAAAAGGCTTCTTAATCCATCCTAAGGAACCCTTAGGTCCCTTGGGATCCAATGGGATTCAATTACTCTCAAATTCTAAGGCTAAGCCTCAATGAGGCATTTCATCAAACAGCTAGTGGGCAATGAAATTGTGGTGTGCCTAGAGCATGATTTCTAGTAATTCAATCCACCCAAATCACACAAATATCTACACCTAAACAAAGTGCAATGCAAACCCTAATCAATTTCGAGTAGAACCTATGGTTTATGCATGCAATGAGAGAAACTATCAATTTTAGGGCAAAACCGAAAATAGGAACTCACCTTGGTAGAAAGCTAGGAGAGAAGAGAAGATGTGCCAACAAATGCCTAGGAATGTCCTTGGTAGCCTTAGTTTGGCAAGGGAATGCAATGCCAAAGACCCTCACTTTGATCCCTCTCTTTCTTCTTTTTTCTCTCTCGGTTCTCTCTTAGAGCAATAACACGATGAAACAAAACACCTAGGTAAGCCTAACTTTGAGTTCAAAAAAATACAAGGCGTTCAAATGGCCCATACGAGTGTTCAAACGTTTGGCAAAAATGGCTCTACATCCTCTCAAGCCATTCGAACGGTGGAATTGGCAGCTCAAACAGCAAGGCAAGAATTGCATTTTCTTGATTTACAAGGCCACGGGCCGTTCAAATGGTGGAATTGGTCATTCGAACGAGAAGCAAAATTTTTGGTTTTCCAATTTGCATAGCCACGGGTTGTTCGAATGACTCTATGGACCGTTCAAATGGCTAGGCCGAATTTTTTTTTTTTGAATGAAAGAAATCTAACCTAGCAAAATATATAAACACTAAAACTATAAAATAAAAATAATTCTAGCCTAACATATATTAAATATGCACTAAGAATATAAAATACCTAAAACACGCACTATGAAACTACAAAGCACGCACTACGGAGCAAACAAAAATACACACTACAAAGTAGACACCCCCCCCCCCCCCCCCCCCCCCCCCCCCCCCCCCCACCCCCCCCCCCCCCCCCCCCCCCCCCCCCCCCCCCCCCCCACCCCCCCCCCCCCCCAAAAAAAAAACTAGTGACGAGCATAGTCTATGACGTGCAAAAATAAAGGAAAAATGAAAAGACATGGTGACGGACAAGTAGGGAAAATGAAAAGGCGGGACACACCCACTCCCCTCCAATTAGGGTAAAAGTACCTCCAACGCAACTCGATCGTAATAACTACTGTACAAGCAACTTGAAGGCGATGTGGTTCACTAAAAAGGCGATGGATCATGCAAATCCACACAGTCGACCCCTCCCGACTCTAGCTCAAGATAGGGCTTCAGGCACTGCCCATTGACCTTAAAATGATTACCATTCTTAGGGTTTTCTATTTTAATTTAACCATGAGATGAAACTTCCCGCACTATAAAAGGTCCAGACCATCGACTTTGAAGCTTTTGTAGAAACAAATGTAACTAGGAATTGCATAGAAGAACCTTTTGACCAACTTCGAAACATTTACGAAGGATGCATTGGTCATGTAGTGATTTCATCTTTGCTTTAGAGATCTTTGCATTCTCAAAAGCATCATTCCAAATTTCATCGAGTTCATTGAGTTGCAATCTTTAAAGGGAGCCCGCCTCATCTAAACTCTTATTGAATTGACGGATTGTCCAATAGGCCTTATGTTTTATCTCGACCAAAAGGTGGCATGCTTTTTCATACACAAGCCTATATGGAGAAGACCCTAAGATGGTCTTATAAGCTGTCCTATATACCCACAACGCATTCATCAACCTTAAGACCAATCCTTTCGATTAAAGTTGACTTGTTTCTCAAGGACTTGCTTGATCTCTCTATTTGACAACTCAACTTGAACTTGGGTCTCAGGGTGATAAGGTGTTCCAACCTTATGTTTCACCCTGTACTTTCTCATCAGCAGAGCTACAGGTCTATTGCAAAAGTGGGAGCACCATCACTAATTATAGCTCACGGCATACCAAACCGAGAAAAGACGTACTCTTTCCAAAACTTGACCACAACAGCAAGGTCGTTGGTATGTGCTGGTATAGCTTTTACCCACTTAGACACGTAGTCTATGGCCACTAAAATGTATAGATACCCAAACAAGGTAGGAAAGAGTCCCATGAAATCAATACCCCAATAGTCAAAAACCTCAAGAATGATGATAGGGATAAGAGGCATCATATGCCTCCTAGACAGATTTCCTAGACGTTGGTAGCAATCACAGGATGTGCAAAAGATGTGGACGTCTCTAAATATGGTGGGCCAGTAGAAACCACTTTACAAGATCTTAGCAGTGGTTCTGTGTGAAGAAAAGTGTCCACCGTATGCTTGTGAATGATAGAACTCGATGATACTTTTCACCTCATCATCGGGAACACACTAACGGATCACTTGATCTGAATAGTATTTGAAAAGATATGGATCCTCTCAAGAAAAATACCTTACATGTCCAAAGAATTTATTTCTATCAATGCTAGACCATTATGAGCGAATCTTGTTGGTAGCTAAGTAGTTAGCTATGTCGACATACCAAGGTGCCATGGAACCTGTCAATGCATGATCATAGAAGAGTTGCTCATCCGGCAAGTATTCATTGATTAGAAGGGGTTTGCAGGCATCCCCATTAGTAGGGAGCCTCGACAAATGATCAGCAACGACATTTTTGACCCCTTTCTTATCTCTAATTTCAATATGAAACTCTTGAAGCAAGAGAATCCACTGGATGAGTCGTGGTTTTGCATTGGGCTTACTCAACAGATACTTAAGTGCGGAATGATCAATGTGAATGATAACCAAAGATCCGACCAAGTATAACTTAAACTTGTCTAATGCAAAGACCACAGTTAGAAGCTCTTTCTATGTTATGGTATAGTTCAGCTGGGCTTTATTATAGGTCTTGTTGGCATAGTAAATCACGTATGATTTCTTGTCTACCCTTTGTCTTAAAACAGCCCTCACTGTGTAATCGCTCGCATCGCACATCAACTCGAAAGGTAAAGACCAATCGGGTAATCTAATAATAGGTGCAGTGGTGAGAAGCCCTTTGAGCTTATCAAAGGCTTCTTGGCATTGAGGTGTCCAAACAAATGGAACCTTTAGTTGAAGCAAATGGCACAAGGCTCTAGAAATGACACTAAACCCTTTAATGAATCACCGGTCCAGTAGAATCCAACATGCCCCAAAAAAGACCGAATGTCTCTAACACACTTAGTAGTAGGGAGTCATTGGATTAATTCAACCTTAGATTGATCGACCTCTATCCCCTTGGTGGACACAATATGTCCAAGAACTATGCCTTGTGTCATCGTGAAGTGACACTTCTTCCAATTGAGCACTAAATTGCTCTCCTCACATCTCTCCAAAACTCTCTCGAGGTGCTCTAAACAAGCCTTAAAGTATCCTTGTAAACTGAGAAGTCATCCATGAAAACTTTGAGGATATTTTCAACTATGTTGCTAAAAATGAACATCATGCACCTTTGAAAGGTGGCCAGTGCATTGCACAGGCCAAAGGGCATTCTCTTGTAAGCATAGCTATCAAAAGGGCACGTGAAAATAGTGTTATCCTGGTCCTCTAGAGCGACCTCAATCTGGTTGTAGCCGGAATACCCAGCTAGAAAGCAATAGTATGCTCGGTCCACTACTCATTCTACGAGTTGGTCCAAGAATGGACGCGGGAAGTGATCTTTCTTAGTGGCTGCATTGATTCTATGATAGTCTATTCACATTCGCCAGCCTGTTTGAATTCTAGTTGAAACTAGTTCATTCAGCTCATTTTTCGCTACCGTAACTCCTGACTTTTTAGGGACGACTTGGGTTGGACTAACGCATTTGGAATCAGAGATGGGGTATATAATATCCGCATCAAGAAGGTTCAGTACTTCTTCTCTTACAGCCTCCTTTATATTAGGGTTCAAGCGTCGTTACATTTGACGCACAGATTTTGAATCCTCCTTAAGATATATACAATGAGTACCCATTACAAGACTTATTCAATGAAGGTCCACTATAGTCCAATCTAGAGCTTTCTTATAAATTTTTAGCACTTTCAAAATAGATTCCTCTTGGCCTTCAGACAAGCTAGAGGAAATGACTACTGGATAGGATTCACCCTTACCTAAAAATGCATATTTTAAGGTGAAAGGTAAGGGTTTCCTCTCTGGAGTAGGTGATTTTTATTCAGAAGGGACCGGCTTTTCAGCACTTGGAGTAAGGGATTCAAAAGTGGGGGTCCAATGACCCATATGCATGCAACTCTCACTTCCTTCCCCAACTCTAGTAAGGTCCCTATGACTCGCACTCTTAGTTTCCAATTAGTCCTTAGGCTCATTCTAAACAAGAGCCTCTCAATTGGATCATCCATGAACTCTCGGTCCACAGGCTCCTAGACAATAGACATAATGAAGTCTACCTCCTCTACATTGTCTACTTCCCCCTTTTGCTTACCCACCATAAAGATGTTCATCTCTAAGGTCATTACTGAATGATAACTTCAGTAATCCATTCCTATAATGAATAATTGCATTAGCAATTGCAAGGAATGGTCATCCTAGAATGACAGGAATATGATGCTTATAAGATTTTATATTTATTGGGTGGGTATCTAAAACAATGAAGTCCACAGGGTAGTAGACATTATCCACTTAAATGAGGACATCCTCAATGATTCCCTGAGGCACCTTAATAGAACGATTAACCAACTCAAAATAACTCGGGTAGGGCTCAATTCTCCTAGACCTAGTTCTTTGTAAACAAAGTGTGGAAGTAGATTCACACTATAACCTAGGTCAAGAAGGGCTCGATCTATCCTATGTCCTCCTATGACGCATGAAATAGTAGGACAATTGGGATCCTCATACTTCGGTGTAGTTTTGTATTGTAGGATGGCACTCTGGCTCTCATTCATCATTGCTATCTTTTTGACATGCAACTTCCTTTTAATAGTACAGAAATCCTCTAAGAACTTGGCATAGGAAGGTATTTGTTTAATGGTGTCCAAAATTAGAATGTTGACTTGAACCTGTTTAAAAGTCTCATAAATTTTAGAATTTAAAGATTCTTTCTTAGGTCTCATCAATTTATGAGGAAAAGGAGCACGTTTCAAATCTTCAATGCCCAGATTTTCAAATGCATTAATGAACTGTTTTGACGGCTTAGAATTGTTCTCATTTTCTTTCTCTTCACTGTCTTTATTTGTCTCACTCTTCTCTCTCTCTTGCTCATGTCCTATCCCTACAGACTCATCCTTTTTACCTTGGTTGATTTCTTTAGGAGTGATGCTTTTGTCTAATTGTTTTGCACTCCTAAGGGTGGTGATGGTCTGAACCTATTCATGTGGAGTGTCAACGAAATTTGCAGGTTCCGGGTTTGGTTGGGGTTGGGTAGGAAATCACCCTTGTGTTTGTTGAGTCATTAACATCTTGTGGATGTCTTTGACTATCGTGTTAGTCTCACTCTGTGATTGTTCCAGATTTGTGACCCTTGTTGTGAGTGCTCTCATAATGTTGGTCACTTAATTGTCCTCATTGTTTCTCCTATGAGGAGGGTGAAATTGTGCCGGTTGAGGTACGTATGGTTGTGGTACCGGTGGTGCAAAATAAGGCATTTGTTGGCCTTGGAAAGGTTGCGGTGGTTGGTGAAAAGGTTATGGGGATTGTTAGAATAGTTGAGGCTTTTGAGGACCCTATTATTTTCACCAAAAATTAGGGTGATTCCTCCATCCTGGGTTATATGTGTTGGAGTAGAGATTATTCCTAATCCTCTGGTTTTGGTACCCCCCTTGAAATTGGCTAACCGCATTTACTTGGCTGTGAAGTGCTTCCCTCACCCCCAGTATAACTGGACATGATGCAGTGTCATGATCCAATGTGTCACTGTAAGCACCCCAGTTTTGCTCGCTCGGCAGCCTCCAGTCCTTCCAGACTTGAGTTTAAGTCAATATAGATATATTCCAGTTCAAACCAGCTTTCCAAGCATAATCCAGTCAATCAACTGCTTCGTAAGCCCATTGTGCCCAAATAGAGGCAAAATGACCAAAATGCCCTTGGGGCATTGCCCAGCCCAATTCCAGTGGGTACGTCTTCTCGAAGATGGTAAGTCCCCGTTTTAATCTCAATTCCAAGATCAAAATCTAATTCTAGTCTAGTTCTTTTTCAAATTAAGTTTTGGCACGTCTTTCGAGAAAGTTGATCCATTAGATGATAAGACCATCCAATTTGGCACGTTTTTTAAGAAAATCTTTGAAATCTTAAGTCCCTTTAAACTCGTCGATCGAGATGAGACCCCAAGTCCCTGATATGGTAGAATGGTCCACCTTTGGTGCCTGCTAGCCCCCTAATGAAGAATGTGTGTTTCGGCACGCCTTTCGAGAAATTTGATTCCTTAGGTGATAAGTCCACCTAGCAGCTTCCCGAGATCAGGCAGTCTCTGGAATGATCGCGACCCGTTAGAGTAACGGAAGTACTTTCAAACTTCGTAACTGTCAGAGTGGCGGAAACACTTGCAAATAGGTCGACATAGGGAATTGCCAATAAACCCCTCATGTCACGAGACCGAACTCGCCTATTGGCCGTGACACGCTTACCAAAGGATGGAATACCTTTGGAAACCAACTCATCATAAACAGTCAAAGTGACGGAAATACTCGAAACCCAGGTCAACACCAGTGCCTACTAGCCCACTTCGGTGAAAAATGACCAATCTGCCCTTAAGGCTTTTCAGCACGCTTTTTTGAGAAAGTACCTAAATCCTTAAAGCGGTAAGTTCACCCTTCCAAGATTATCCTAAAGATAATTCGACATGATTAGGTGCCTTCCAGTTCGTTTCGGGCCAATTCCAAGACCCTCCAATCAAAATGACCATTTTACCCCTAGATAGCCGAGCACCCGAGGAACCACACCGGTTTTGGGTATCAAACAGGTAACCACCCGGGGATGCTTTTGATAGTATCCTCAATCTTTCGATGCGTTTTTAGATCATTCCGAATTAATTCCAACAAGCCCGATGCAAAATGTTGGTTTTGCCCCATGTGGGCCGGTCGCCTTTTCCAACCATGCCAGCTCTAGATATCAAATTGAAAACCTCTTGGAACATTCTAGCTAATGTCTCCAAATCTCGAGCCTTTTTTCGGGACATTCCAAGTCCATCCCGACAACTTTCTGGCTTGATTGACCATTTTGCCTCAAATGGCCCTATCAACCCTTCCAACACATCCTAATGTTATTTTTAAAGTCTAATACCCTCAAGACACTATTCTAAGGGTTTCTGTCTCTTTCTGGCCCTTTGGGCCATTTTTGGCCCTTTAAATCATTCCCGGACTTTCCAGAATCACTCTTAGTGAGCCAGGCTAAAAATTGCATAGTAGTCACTAGTATAGGTGCCTAAATCTTTGAAAGATACATTGCTTGCCGACCTTAAAATTTTCCTAAGTGATTGGGGCCACTAGTAGTGGTGGCAAGCTAAAAAATGGCTTAGCGCCATTAGTGTAAAGTTTTGCCTTGCGCCACTGCAGCAAGCGCCAGTTTACTCTTCTATCTATAAATACAGAGCCTCCTCTGCGTGAAAAGGGTCTGCAAATACAGTCCAAAAACTCTATTGCTCAATAAACAAAGCTCGAAGCCCTTCCAAACCCTAGTTTTCTTTAGGTTCTCCAAACCCTAGTCTCCATATACAAAACCCTAGCTCTTATACTCTTAACCTTAGCTCATATACACTCTTATACACTCATATACTAGCCTTTGAAACCTCCATTGAAGACTTGAAGTGCTGCAACTTAGAAGTTCTTGAAGATCAAAGCAAAGACCGAGACAAAGTAGCAAGCAAAACAAAACAAATAAAGCAAGCAAAATAAGAAGATACATAGTAGGCTCCCTATTTATGTTTACGCAATTCCTCCTCTCTCTTCTCTCTCCTAACCCATTTGGATTTTCTTCTATTTTAATCCCCATCTTCTACCCCCCATTTCTTGCATGCTTGAAACAAGGGACTCCCCGTTTCATGTGTAAGACTAGGGTATTGAAAGTCGCCATGTCGAGGGCTTTCTCTTAGTCCAACCAGAGACCACGTGGGTTTGGCCCCCTTAATTATGTGATAAAGCCTTTACCCTCGTATGTTCATGACCCCAACTTGCATTGTGCATATCATGATTATGCATCTCTCCAAAACTTGTTTTCAAACTTGTTTTCTGAACTTGCATTGAAATTCGTTTTCAAAACTTGCAATAAATCTTCTTTTCCCAAACTTATTTTCAAAATCACAATCCTAAGGTGATTATAGCCTTTTCATGGTTCGAGTTGCTTTAGAAAAGTGTTATATTTAAAGTGACTTTCATGGTCCATATTTTCAAATCTTTGTTATTTTCAAAATTACAATCTCAGAATGGTTCTAATCTTCTTATGGTTAGAATCGTTTTAGGAAAGTGAGATATTTTTAGAGGCTTGCGAAAATCCATATTCAAATCCTCTTTCCAACATTGTTTTCTAAACCCTCTCCAAAATCTCTTTACAAATCTCCTTTCCAAAACTCTCTTCAATTTATTTTCCAAAAATCTCTTTCCTAAAAATCTCTCTTTCCAAAAAGATCTATTTTCCAAAATCCCTTTTTCTAGGAGTTCAAGTCAAACCCTAGAGCCATGGTTAGGAAACCCTAATTTTCTCTCATAAAACATGATTTCCAATCTTTCCTCAAAACATAGATTCCAATATCTCTATTTTTTACGTCAAATCTTAGATTTCTAAAATCACTTTTCCTATATCAAAACTATGGTTTACCAAAACTAAGTTTTTCAAAATTCCTACTTTCCAATTCTATGTCAAATCAAATCTTTCATTTTTGGAAACTAAATCAAATCTTTTGTTGTTTGAAGCAAAGTCAAATCGTCTCTTTTTTGAAATAAAATCCAATCTTTTATTTTAGGAAATAGAAATCAAATCTTTCCTAATCCAAACCTTTTCCAAATTTTAACCTTTCCTAATCCTAATCCAAATCTTTCTTAAATCCAATCCTTCCTAATCTCATACCTTCCTAAATCTTAAGTTTCCAAAACTCAAACTTTCAAACCTTTCCAAAATATTAAACTTTCAAATCTTTCCTTAAACTTTAAGCTTCTCAATCTTTCTAAACCCAAACTTTTCCTAATTCTAAAACGTTTCAAATTCCAAATCTTTCTCAAACCTAATCAAATCTTTCCTAATAAGGAAACTTTCCAAATTCTAAACTTTCTTAAGTTGAAACTTTCTAAATTCAAAACTTTTTCATTTGAAAACCTTTCCTATTTTAAACTTCCATAATTTGAAACTTTCTTAAAATGAAACTTTTCAAAAATGGAACTTTCCTATTTTGAAACTTCTCTAAATCTGAAATTTCCTAAATCCAATCTTTCTTAAACTCCAACTTTTCAAATCTTCCAAGTCTAATATCCAAGTCAAATCTTTTCTAAATCCCTTCCAAGTCAAATCAAATCTTGTTTTAACCTCAAGTCTTTTCTAAGTCCTATCTTTCCTAAGTCTAGGTTTTTTAAAATCAAGCTTTTCAAGTTCAAGTCAAGTCAATTCAATTGCATGCTTCATTACCCTAAGTCCTAGGATGTCTAGACCTTAGTTCGACCCTAACCCTAGAGTTAGGAAGCTTCCAACTCTTCTCCAAAAATTCTTTTTTAAACCGAGATAGTTTTTCAAACGTCAATTCAAGTTAAGATGTTTTCAAAACTCTATGTTTCTAAATCAAGTTCAATGTCAATTCTAAATCCAAATTCCAATTTCAAATATTCTATTCTAAGTTCAAATCAAATCCCTTTTTCAAATCAAATCTCTTTTCATAATGAAACTCCGTTCAAATTAAATCCTCTCAAATTAAACTTTTCAAAGACCTCAAAGTATCTATTTTCAATTGGAATCTTGTCTGAACTATGACTGACCTGATTTCCAAAAATGAATACAAAGGCAACCCTTATGAGTGCAGTCATAACCTTTTTCAAACATCCAATTTCATAACACTTCTTAAGTTTCCAATTCCATAACTATTTTCAAACTTCCAATTCCATGATTGATTTCAAATTTTTAATTCTACAATCTATTTTCAAATCTCTATTTCCAATTTCTAAAACTTTTCTTTCAAAATCAAGTCTTTTTTTCGAATCTCTTTTTAACATCAAATCAAGTTTTTTTCAAATCTACTTTCAAAATCAAAGTCTTTTCTTGCACTTGCATGTCATGCATCCTATTAAAAATCTTTTCAAGATTCTTTTCTAAAGTGGATAGTTTTAGACATTTATTAATTAAAGACTCTAATGAGTGAATCTATGGTAAATAGACATGTAGGTACAGCATGGGCCGGGTAGGGTGATGGCTTAGTGTGTCTTCCCTACACGTAACCAACCCCTGAACTTAGGATTACTATTTTTGAATGACCAAAAAATATGTTATTTTTCTAAAAGGGCTTAAAATTCTTCAAAGGTTGCCAACAACTTGTTTTCCTAAAAACCCTCTCTTGAGGAAGTATTTTCAAAAAACCTTTTTCAAAAACCCTAAGTTTAATTTTCAAATTGTACCTAGTTTTTGGTGACCTAACTCACTGTAAGCACCCCATTTTGGCCCACTTAGCAATCTTTGGCCTGACCGGACTTAATTTTCAAACATCACACCATATGCAAGCTCAAGACAAGCCTTTCAAACTCCAATCTAGTCAACTAGTCACTTCCCAAGCCCGTAAAGCCCAAATGAGGCCATAAACATCATTCTAGGCAGCTTTCCGGGACCGGGCGATCTCGAAAACCAATGCCATCTAGGTAGCTTCCCGAGATCGGGCGATCTCGGGGACCAACATCTTGTTAAATTTCAGACAGTTCACTTCTGGCACCTGCTAGCCCGCCAAAATAGAATGTCCATCATTCGGTAGTTCTCCGAGACTAGGCGTTCTCGGAGACTAACACCACCCTCACAGGTAGCTTTCTAAGACCAAGCGTTCTCAAGAACCAACACCACCCTATAGGTAGCTCTCTAAGATCAGGCGGTCTCAAGGACCTATTCGCACAGGTAGTTTTTTGAGACCAAGCAGCCTCAGGAACCAACACCTAGGTCAACATCGGCGCTTGCTAGCCCGACTCGATGAAAAATGACCAAACATGTCCCTTGGGCCTCTAGGCACATTTTGAGAAAGTTCAAAATCTCTCGAAAACATTAAGTCCACCATTCCAAAATGTTACTAAACTATTAGGCGTACTACACACGCCATCCAGTCCAATTTCAGTCCCATTTCGGCTAACTCCAATTAAAATGACCATTTTGCCCTTGAACGCCCCAGCACGGCACAAACCCCACCGAATGGTGAAAGACTGTCCCAAAACCATCCCTGAATGGCCCGACATGCTAAACATGACATTTCTATCCATTTCGGATCATTTTTAATCGAAACGAGCCAAAATAACCATTTTGCCCTTAACAACCCGAACGCGTCCCAAAACAACACCAATCCTAGGATATTGAACGACAAGTCTTGTCATACACCCCTATTTAACCTAAGGAGGATGTTAAGATGCTAAACACCCATGACTTAGTAAAATTTTCTCAGAGCGTCTCGTAGACGCTCCTCTAGAATTACCTTTTCTCCTGATTCCTTGGTTATAATGCACAGCCAAACGACTTGAGAACTATGTAAACCAGGAAATTCCTGAAAGCTCATTTACAGGTCTTTCCATCGATACAGCTCGATCGGATTGATCGCTTCCCGAAGCTCCTCATCGTATAGCTTGAAAACTATAACTTTCAGCAACCCCTAGAGCATCTCACAAACGCTCTACCTATATTAACTTTTCTCCCAATTCCCTAATTATAACGCACCGTCAAATGACTTGAGAAATTCATAAATTAGGAAATTCCTGAAAGTATTTTCAGAGTACTTTCCATCGGTACGATCTAATTGGAGAGATCGCTTCCCGAATGCCTTGATCATACAACACAAAAACAGCCACTTTTGAACCCCTACGAAGTGTATCACAGACGCTCCGCAAAGATGCAATTTTATACACATTTTCTGAGATAATATCTCACACTTCTGAACACCATTCAAACTTTTCAAAAACACGAAAGTTCACGAGAAACCTTAGGAGAACACCACGGGTGTAATCGATTCCTCCAGAACCTTCCCAGTTAGCTCAATTATCGAGGAAAAGTTTAAACAAACACTCTCGATGATGGAGCGTATGCTACATGTGCCCAGATTTTGATTAAATTGACCAAAGTTCAATCAACCGTCAGGATTTAGCTAGTACAGTGGGTGCCACGTGGCATTTTTGCAATGGAACAGTACTAGCGAATGTGCCACACGCGCTAGGGCAAATTTTGGCCAGCCGCATGTAGCACACGCGCTAGGCCTGTCCCAGGTTGCCATATATACAAGCCTCTCCCTTTGTATATTCCAAAATCAAAAATTGATGCGAAGCTCTGCTGAAACTACTCTAGAACCTCGAATTTCTATATACAACTCACTCTTCCAACACTTAGGTTAGATTCCACCTCCCCTTAACCCATACACTTCACCTACATAGCCCTATACACCATCAAACTCCTCCTTCCAGCCCTTCAAGCTAGTTGAAGCCATCCAAGTTCAAGTCAAGGCATCCATAGAAGATTATAAGTGTATTAAAGGCAAAAGGTGGTATTTCTTTTACATTTTTATCTTTCTCCACTCTTCTCTTCTCCCTCCTAGCCTACTTGGGCTATTCTCTATTTTAATCTCCATCTTCAACCCCCCTTTCTTGCATGCTTGAAGCCAAGAGAGCTCTTAGTTCATGCCTAGAGAAAAGCTAGTGGAAGCCACCGTGTAGAGGGATCTCTCACTAGCCTACTTTAAGATGGTATGGCCTAGGATCCTCTTGATTATGTGGTGTAGCCTAAAGCCTTGTATGTACTCATGACCCCCTTGCATTTTGCTATCCTGTTCATCTCTTGTGTGGGTGGCTTTATTTTCATGTTCATAACTATGTTTTACTAAAATAACATCACTTTTATTTCCATGCCATTTTCAAGTTCAATATTCCTCTCAAAATGGTTCTAAGAGTTGGTCCCTTGAAGTTTAGGATGAGACCTTAGAAATCATGCCTTAAAAAATCCCCCAATAACCCCTAGCTCACACTTTTGCATCATTGCATTTCAACTTGCATAAAAGTTGTTTTCAAACTCTCTAATTTTCAAGGTTTCTATTCTCTCAAGTTTAGTGGTTAGAATGGCTCTATGGAATCCTCTCTTGAGTGGTCTCCCTTTATATTGGCCATAGGAACCCTACCTTGTTGGAATAGTTTCCTCTAAAAATGATTTTCAAAATCTTTTTCTTAAAAATGGTTTTCAAAGATTCATTCTCTCCATCTTTGCATTAAAAATGGTCTTTCAAAGGTTGTCATCATTGTGTTGATTATTAAAATCCATACTCTTGTCATGATAAAGGTTATAATGGTCCCAAGGAAACTTTCTTTGGAATAGTTTTCAAACACCAACCATATAAACCATACTCTTGGCTAAAGCCAAATTTCATGAAAATGATCTTCAAAAAGGTCATCTACCAAAGTCCTTTGCATAACATGATTTGTTTTTCAAAACTCTTTTCAAAAGTACATAAAATAACCTTTCAAAAACATCTTCTAATTTAACTCTAGGTTAACTTGACCTTAGTTATCCAACCCTAAGTTAACTTGACCCTAGTTGACCAACTCTAGGTTAACCAAACCCGAGTTAGTTAACCCTAGGTCACCTTAACCTTAAGTTAACCTAACCCAAGTTAGTCAACCTTAGGTCACCCCTAACCTTAGGCCAACCTTACTTAGGTTAGTATACTTTAAGGTTCCAACTCATAGACCCTTTTTAAACGACCTCTCAATTGAAAAAAAATTTCATAACCTATTTTTTCAAAAACCTGCTACTTTCTTGAGATTTCAAAAACCAACTCTATAACCTTTTCATACATCCCTACACTTCATCTTTAAATTATTTCCAAAAACGTTTTCAAGAACTCACAATCTTGAGGTGTCCATGTCCTTTTATGGTTAGGGGTCCTAAGGAAAGGTGATACATTAAGTACAACTCTCAAGGTTGTCCATAATAGGGCTTCAAAACCTTAGGCGTTTTCAAAAATCACTTTCAAAAAGCTTTTTCAAAGACAAGTTCACAAGAGTGTTTCCAATCTCAACTCTACATCCAAGATTTTCAAAACAAGACTTCAAAACATTTTCAAAACTCTCTTGAGTTATTTCAAAAGCACTTCCAAACCCCCTTAAGTTGTTCCAAAAACATTTCAAAGCACTCCACTATCTGATTTCAAATCAAAACTCTCAAGTTCTCTCTTTCCAAAGACCACAAAGTGTCTTCAAAAACTTTCCAAAGATCTCAACGTGTCTTTAAAACCTTTCAAAGGCCCTAATGCACCTACTTTCCATCGAGCTCTTGCCCGAATTACGAATGACCTGATTCTCGACAAATGAGATACGTAGACAACTTGAAATGGTGTGTTCATAACTTCTATTCCAAATCCAATCCCCTTTTCAACAATTTCAATCAATTCAAAGTTTCATTTCAAACTCCTTCAAAACTCCCATGCTTTCCCAACCTCTTCCTAAACTTGCATTATGCATCATTCATCCGAAAAGTGATGACTAAATCCTATTTTTAAAGTTCTAAAGTGGATATTAAGTGGATAATGGTAACTGGTTATTCTAGTGAATGAACAAAAGAGTGATTAGATATGTAGTTACCGAAAGGGCGGGGTAGGGTGATGATCTTAATATATCTTCCCTATACGTAACCAACCCCTGAACCATAGATTCCTGTTTTTAAAAAACCAAAATGGAGTTATTTTCAAAACGAGATTAAATCTTTCCAAAGGTTACCAAGCAACCTATTTTCTTAAAAACCCTCTCTTGAGGGAATTTTCAAAATCTTTTTCAAAAACCCTAAGTTTAATCTTCAGGTCAACACTTAGTTTTAGGTGACCTAACTCACCTTAATTAAGTTAGGTGGTGACTCCTTTTTGCTTAAAAAGTCCTTAATCAAATTAATTCTCAATTCAAACCTAGTTACACTTGTTCTTCTAGGATAGTAAGTTCTAATGATAGAGTTTCGTACTTTTATCTCCGAGCCGAAAGGACCTTGGACCCAAAAATTGAGGTACGACACTCACCTTAATCAAGTTAGGTGGTGACTCGAAACCTTTTTTCCAAAAGTCCTAAATCAAATCAATTTTAAATTCAAACCTAGTTGCACTTGTCCTTCTAGAATGATGAGTTCTAACGAGAGAGCATTGTGTTTTTCTCACTTGTCTTTTTCAGGTGCAAAAAATTGGGGGGCAACAACTGGCAACTCCGCTGGGGAGACTTAGAGGGTTAGGCCAATATCATGTCTCTTCATCCTCACCCATTTGGAGTTTTTGAATAATTTGTCCAATTCTATCCACTTCAAAAAATTTCAAAATCAAGTCTTTCTAAGTTGTTTTCAAAACATATCATTGTTTGCACTCTACTCATGTTTATTTTATCTTACATTAAATTTATCATTCAAGTACTGACTTTTGCATATTTGTAGCTAGACCCTTGTTCACATAGTTATTTTATGTTATATTAACTGCTATGTATGTCATGAATGTATGGATTAGACAGGATGGATGGGAGTTGTTGGGCTATTTTATCTAATTTTCAAAAATCACACATGCACTATATGTGCACTTGTATTCTACATATTTGCATTCTCTATCCTAAAATGTCCCTTCTAGTTAGAAGGGGGAATGGTATATTGGTTGTGGACAAGATGTTGTGTCAGTTTTTTCACCTGCACCCTCTTAATGGTTCCCCTGTTCGGATCACCAACCAATCATGGCACCACATCAGGGAGTGGGCCTAGGTTTAAAGATCTGGGAAGGCTTTTTAGGATGCATTAGTAAACTCTCAACCTCATGCTCATATAGACACTATGCATAGTTGAATCTCTACTAGATTTAATACACGCACACCGTTTTCAAAACCATGGAGGAAAGGATGATTGCTTTGTTTTCCTTTGAATTATCTATTCCTGTTGTTATAATGTTTATCTAACTACTTATGCATCCATGTTTACTTGACAAATGCATTCTCTCTCTCTCTCTCTTTACTCTATGCATCCATGTTCATGCATTCAATATTCCATGTCAAGATAAGAGTCCCAAAGTAACTCAAGTCACTGCATCTCCATGCATATGATCAACCCAAAGGAGAATGTTTCCTGTTGCCCCTATTAAAGTGTACTCTATTTCCTCTTGTATTCTAAATTCAAAACTCAATGTATTCTTTTACTTTTCATAATTGAACGTATGAATGAATGTAGGTTCCTGATCAATGGTAAGGTACTTGCATACAAGGGCAAACCCCCTATCTTCAAAAGTAAGCCAATACATCATGCTTAGTCTCCCTCTCAAGCAGGGGCATTCCTAAGACATGCATTACATAAAAATTTTCAAATCAAGGCACTAAGTTCTCTTTCGTTTTTTGTCTTCTATCTTCCCCATCCTCATCTCCAAGTACCAAGAGAACCAAAGATAAACGCAAGATAAGAAGGGGGTTTTTCTAAACCATACACTTATTGTCATCATACTGCTCACACATTCACTTCTATTATGCTCATGCACCCATATCCATTCCAAGACAAGAGTTCCAAGAAACTCAAGTCATTTCATTTTCATGCATCTAATCAACCGTAGAGAAAAAAGAACGATCCAATCTCATGTTAATCGAACTTACCAAAACCCCTAAGGGTTCCATAACCCTAAGGATTCATGACATGCGTAGAACCATATCTCAAGAGAGGCCCAAATCAATGTTCGTCCATAGAGGCAGGATTGCCCAAATAAGAAAACCTTAACTAGCCCACGTCAAAGAGGTATTGTATTACATAATAAGGGCAAAACCACACCTCCAAAGTGGACTCAGCATCATGCTAAGATTCCCTCACATAAGGGACCTCTATAAGGCAATCATCGCATAGAACCTCCAACTCCACATGCTAACTGCATTCTGTTTTTCTTTTTTTTTTTTTCTTTTTCTAGGTCAAAAAGCACAACCAAATTCATGGAATCCCTGTAGCACCCCGCCTGATTTAAACTCATGGAAGGATGGGCCTAGTTGTTAGAAGAGGCTGAACCTACATCATGGAGTAAAAAGAACTAACCATCCATCTACAAGACGTTACCTCCACGCCATACCTTGACAATCACCATCCATGTAGAGGAGAACTTTAAGCAGAGGAGGTCTTCACTATTTGTGAAGTCTTGTCAGACCCGTGCATTGTAACAACATAATCCTCTAACTTCCAAATGCATGCTAGATGTCGTGAACTCGTCCTCCGTTGATACACTCAGTGAATGAGCACCAAGGAGGTTGGTGTAGTCCCAAAATCCTATTAAGGGTTCTCACCAAAAGGCCCACAAGAAAAAGGAGATTTCCATAAAATTTATCTATTTTCTTTTTATCTTTCTATTTCTTGCATATCTTATTTAAATAAACACATATGCCATGCATTCATGATTTGAAACGAAAAAGAGGAAGTTTCCAATTTATCCCATTTGTCTCATACTCTTATGGATGAATGTTGTGTTTAGGGATTCTTCCCCATTTGGTAAATGACTCAACTTGAAGGATGGGATAGCATGAGTAACCCATTCAAAGGAGGGTTAAAACCTTTGAGAGACAGAGAGAGAGAGTGAGAGATAGGAGGAAGGCAATCTCAACAAAGAGGTGTAGATTTTATTAAAGAGACAACAGTTGCATGATATCCTGGCTAAGCGATGGGCAGCCGAGTCCTTAAAATTATGAGAAGCCATTGTTCTATTTATCCCAAATAAACACTACCCCTTGCTCAGCCCACTAGAGCCATAAGTGATTTCTATTTAGATATCCCCAAATTAAGAGCCATCCCCCATACTAGGGTAAGCACAGAATAGTTGATTCAATAGAATATATAAGGGTTTACTAGCAGAAACACACCTTTTTTTTTTTAGGAACATTGTCTAAATTTTGTACAAAAGGCTTTATAGACTAAACAATTTAATTTGAAATGATGAAAGACCCTCATTTCTTCTACCATACACAAACAAATCCCTTTGCAAAGCCCACTTGAGCTAGTTACTTTCCTCAAGAAAACTAACTAGATGATCACCGCCCATACTGGGTAAAGGCAAAGGCCATGAGTAGGAACTAATGAGCAATGATGAAAAGGGTGATTTCCAAGAAGATATAATCAGCAACGATGAAAATGGTGATTTTCAAGAAGTTATGGCGTCAAAGGCGTCTCTAGTAAAGAAGATATTATGTTCATGGTGATCTTCAAAAGAAGATACTGTCATCCCAAAATATAAATGAAGAAGTTGGCATCTCCAAAAGTCAACTTAGCAACAAATTTCTTGATAAAAAAAAATCTTAAAGTAGAAGGCAGAAAGCGATCTAGAAGAACAATAAGAGTATGAAGGAAAGAAGTAAGCAGTGAATGGAAGTTAAATTGCCGAAGGTGATCATTGGTCTTTTGAAACCCCACAAGTGATAATTTTGAGCCTTTATATCCTTTCATTAATAAACCTCTTAACCTAGCCTGTGTTATGGTCCAAATTAAAGTCCTCTCTAATAAAAAAAAAAATTGCTTAGTCTAAATAAACTTGAACAATACCAAGACAAGTAGGATGAGAAAGGAGAACTGGAAGGGAATGCAAGGGCAATCTCATGCTCCAAGGTGTGCTCAGATAGGTTTGGTTTAAACAACCCACTAAAAGAAGATATTTGAGCCTAAATATCCCTTCATTTCTTACAACCCCTAAACCCAACCTACATTACGGTCCTAAAAGAAGTCTTCTCAGATTGAAGGCTTAGCTGTTTATCGTTCTGCAAAGGGCATGCGAGTTGTCGCTCTAGCCACAATGGCATTTCGGAAATCTGAGAGAGAAAACCAAGTGAGGTCAAAAAAAACACCAAACAACAACCTTGTAGAAAGTACGGATAGGATAGCAAACCAAACGGTCAAGATCCCTAGAGAATGGTGCAAATGCTATCACACCTCGATAAGAATGGGATAAAATTGAATAGGGTGGAATCTTAGAAAGGAAACAAAATCTTGAGAGTATATCCCTGGGGCAATCCTAGGACATTCGTTGTAAATAGCCTATGTACATGTAGTACTAGTGCATCCATAACATTTACAACCTGTACATCCATTAAATTCTTATGTAGCTTGTATCTATTTGTGCATTCATCAAAAAGCATGACATGCAGTTAATTTCATTTCTTACAGGTGCAGTAATCCAAAAATATAATATGCATTAAATTCTATTCATGTATGAACCTGTGCATTCATAAATATATACATATATATAATAAAAAAAGTAGGACATGCAAAATAAGTAATACATCTAATTCCATGTGCATTCATAAAAAATTAAAAAATTAAAAAAGTATAACATGCATTCACCCATTTAAAAAAATAAAAAAAGTATAATTGGCATAAGTAAACTGTTTTTGTATAAAAACTAACTCTGTCTTTTTCTCTCTCACAAATAGGAAACAGGGAATAAGGTAAAATACAAAAAGAAGCTAAAACCACCCCTTAGACATCTCCAACACCAGCACTCATCTCAGAAAGCTCAGATTTTCATGGCCAACAAGAAGTAGAGAATAGGGCAATGGTCCACTCTCAACCTCCCCAATCAAACGACTTCTGACTCGGGATACCATGTATACTGAAAAAGAGGAGTAACGAATAAGTATCCCCGATCGCCCAAAGTTGGATCAGTGAAGCACATCCCCAAAAATGAGCGTCAACCCCCTACTGGAGTCTAGTGAGGTTCACGAAGTAGGAGCATATGAGTGCCCCTTACGAATCTTGGCAAGCAATGCACATAACTGGCAATCGATAGAGTTATTCCCCCACATAAACATCAAAAAGTTTAGAGGAAGCAGAGCTAAAGCAACCATGCGAGAAGCAGACCAGTCCTGAGAAGTATGCCAATCACTTAAATGAGCCTACATACTAGTCGTGAACTCAAAGCAGGAAAGAGGAACTCCACTGGAACGCAAGAAAACTAGGGCAGAAAGGTAGGCGAAAGAACCGCACATCGGAGTCCAAGCTGGGATGAGACAACCATAATGCAACCGTCAAGGAAGACAGGTCATACGATGTCGGCAGAATTATCTCGGAAACTAAGGAGAAAACTATACTGGTGAGGAGTAGGGGTAAGCTCACACTTCCCGAAGCGGAATAAAGACAAGCTAAGTTGCCAAAAGAGAATCACTGCCACCATGAACCCTGGAATAAGCTGCAACAATAAAAGTGAAGGCACTCGACCAAAGGACTGGCGAAAGATATCCTGCTTATCTGAGGGATAGTTGTCATGCCAAGCTCTCAACCGACTCAAAATCGCATCTGCCATCCTGAAGATCAAAGGTAAGAATGTCAACATATGGTAAGTATAGCTTAAAAAGGTAAAAGAAATAAAAAGAAAAAAAAAAGAAGAAAGGAAAAATGAAAAAGATTTCAAATGATAAGTCAGAATGAATTTCCTACACATTTTGATGTTAAAATGTCAATTTTCGAGTCAAAATAAATTTCTTACACATTTTGATTTTAAAAGGTCAAATTTCTAGTCAAAATAAATTTTCGACACATTTTGATCTTAAAAGGTCAAATTTTGAGTCAAAATAAATTTCTGACACATTTTAATTTTAAAAGGTCAAATTTTGAGTCAAAATGAATTTCCTACACATTTTGATTTTAAAAGTCAAGTCAAAATGAATTTTTTACATATTTTGTCTTCAAAGGTCAAGTTTTAAGTCAAAATGAATTTTCTATACGTTTTGTCTTCAAAAAATGTCAAGTTTCGAGGCAAAAAGAATTTCGTATACTTTTTCTTTCAAAAGATTTCTAGTTTCAATTCAAAATGAATCTTCTAAACATTGTGCCTTCAAAAGTTTCAAATGTCAAGTTAAAGCTAATTTTCTACATGTATTTTCCAAACTTCAAAATGGTTCATTCCAAAGCAAAATTAAAAATATCCACTCAAAGTCCATCTCAAGCTTCTATTTCAAAAGAATTTTACTCCAATCAAGTTTCAAGATTTTCTAAAAAATTGTTCCTCCAAGAAGTCTTCTTCAAAATCAATCCTCAAAATTTCCAAGGTTTCAAATTCTTAAAATTTCTTCCTTCCAAAGTTGTCAATTTCGAAATTCTCTAAACCCCAAAACCCATTTTCAAAAATTTCCTAAGTGTTTTCCTTGAAAGTTCTATTCAGAATTCCATTTTCAAAAGTCTTCCTAAATATTTCTTCCAATAGTTCTAGGCTCCCTCGAGTTTCTCGGGGCCTTCTCTGCCAAAAAGGCCCCACATTCTAAAGGTTTTACCTCTTTTTCCATCAAAATGATTTCTTTTCAAAATTTCTAACTCTTTCTTTATTTTCAAAATTTTTCTCCCGAGTTTCTCGGGGTCTTCTCTGCCAAAAAGGCCCCACTCTCAAAGGTTTTATTCTTTTTCCTTCAAACTTATTCTATTTCAAAGTTTTCCAACCCTTTCTTCATTTTGGAAAAAAAAATAAAAAGTTGTCCTAAGTTTTCTTCAAAAAGTTTTATTTAAAATTCTATTTCCAAAATTCTCCTAAAGTTTTTTAAGAAGTTTTTAAAAATCTTCCCGAGTTTCTCGACGCATTCTCCGCCAAAAAGGCCCCGCTCCCAATGGTTTTATATATTTTCCTTTAAAAATATTTTATTCCAAAACTTTTCCAACTCTTTTTTGAATTTCAAATAATTTTGGCAGAGTTCCACTTAAAAATGGTCCCTACAACACCCACTACACTAGCACAAAAAATAAACCATGTACTTCACGACATCACAGTCTAATAACACTAACACCCATACACGTTGTCAAAGATTTCTAAATTTTTAAAAGACATGTTTTATTTTTCAAAAAAACCCATGGGTTCCAAAGTTGCCACAAAATTTCTCAAGATCATTGCAAATATTTTCTACAATGCTCTCATATTTTTCTAAATATTAAACTTTAATAATTCCATCAATTTCATAAATTTTCTTTATTTTCAATTATTTTTCTATTTTTTGAAAAATAAAAAATTCTCCAAGTTTTGAAAAAATCACGAAACTTCACATGGCTGTTAAACACATTTTCTTAAGGTACATAGAATAAAAATCTAATCAGAAAACTCAATACCCAAAACTGTAGGGACAAGCCCCCGATTCTTGCAGAAACCCTCTTCACATAATCATGCAAAATTGCTCAAATTCAATCAAACGAGCACCAAAATGCAAAAATAACTTCACAAAAGTGTTTAAAACATATCAAAATATCAATTTTCACTGTTCACATAACTCAAATAGAATTCTACACATCAAAATTAACATAAAATTAAAAACTCACCTACTATAGTTCTCAGGCAAAATCTTCTCTTCCGGCAACTTTTTCGGCGATGGTGACTACTTCCGGCAACCCTTAGCGGTCCCTAGGAAGTACTCCAGCATTCAACTTTCGCAAAACATTGAACCAGCAATTTGCTGGTTTTGATCCCAGGCTTAGCGCCACTGGCGCCAAGGCAAATTTAACACTAGTGGCGCTAGTTTCCAATTTTGGGTAATTTTGCCTTTTTCTCACCAAAACTCGATTTTGAACACCCTTTGGGCCAAATATTCATTTTCAAACTCTAGTTTCCAAAAAATCTTCAAAGTTCGTCCCTCCGACTGTCTCACAGTCAACATGGGATTCTTACTCCATCATTTTCTGTCTTCGACAAGCGAAGATAGAAAAAGAGGAGGTAGCTGTAAGCACCCCATTTTTACCCGCTCGGCAGCCTCCAGTCCATCCAAACTTGAGTTCAAGTCAATATAGACATATTCCAGTTCAAACCAGCTTTCCAAACATAATCCAGACAATCGACCATTTCGCAAGCCCATTGGGCCCAAATAGAAGCAAAACGACCAAAATGCCGTTGTGGCATTATCCGATCTAATTCCAATGGACACGTCTTCTTGAAGATGGTACGTCCCCGTTTCAATCTCAATTCCAAAATTAAAATCCAATTCCAGTCCGGTTCCAGTTCAAATCAAGTTTTCACACCTCTTTCAAGAAAATTGATCTTTTAGATGGTAAGACCATCCAATTTGGCATGTTTTCTAAGAAAATCTTCAGAATGGTAAGTCCCTTCAAACTTGTAAATAGGAACGAGACCCCAAGTTCTTGAGATGGTAGAACAGTCCACCTTTGGCGCCTGCTAGGCCGCTAATGAAGAATGTCCGTTACGGCATGCCTTTCGAGAAAGTTGATTCCTCAGGTGATAAGTCCATCTAGCAATTTTCTGAGATCAGGCAGTCTCTAGAATGATCACGACCCGTTAGAGTAACAGAAGTACTTGCAAAGTTCGTAACCTTCAGAGTGGTAAAAACACTCGTAAACAGGTCAACATAAGGAATTACCAATAATTCCCTTATGTCATGAGACCGAACTCGCCTCTTGGCCGTTTATTAAAGAACGGGATACCTTTGGAAATCAACTCGTCACAAACCGTTAGAGTGACAAAAACACTCAAAACCCAAGTCAACACTAGTGCCTGCTAGTGCACTCCGGCAAAAAATAACCAAACTGCCCTTAGAGGTTTTCAGCACGCTTTTTTAAAAAAGTACTTAAGTCCTCAAAGCAGTAAGTCCACCCTTCCCAGATTGTCCTAAACACAATCCGGTATGATTAGGTACCTTTAGTTGGTTTCGGACAACTTCCGAGACCCTTCAGTAAAAGTGACCATTTTGCCTCTAGATAGCCAAGCGCCCGGGGAACCACACCGAGCGCCCCTAGATAGTATCCCTGGCCTTCCGATGCATTTTCGGATCATTTCGAATCAATTTTGACAAGCCTGATGCAAAATGATCATTTTACTTCTAGTGAGTCAGTCGCCTTTTCCAGCCACGCCGGCTCAGGGTATCAAACCAAAAACCTCCTGGAACATTCTAGCTAATATTTTCAAGGCTCAAGTCTTCTTCTGGGACATTCCAAGTCCATCCCGGCAGCTTTCCGGCCCGATTGACCGTTTTGCCTCTAATGGCCCGATCAATTCTTCCAACACATCCTGACATTATTTTTCAAGTCTACTACCCCCGAGACAGTATTCTAATGGTTCCTATCCCTTTCCGGCCCTCCAGTCCATTCCCGGCCCTTTAAAGTATTCTCAGACTTTCCAAAGTCACTCCTAGTGAAGTCAGGCTAAAAATTACATGGTAGTCACTAGTACAAGTGCCCAAATCTTTGAAAGATACATTACTTGCCAACCTTAAAAGTTTCCTAAGTGGCTAGCGCCACTAGTGTAAAGTTTTACCTGGCGCCACTGTAGCAAGCACCAGTTTACTCTTTTGTCTATAAATACAAAGCCTTATTTAGCGTGAAAAGGGTCCACAAACACAGTCCCAAAACTTTGTTGTTCGATATACAGAGCTCGAAGCCTTTCCAAACCCTAATTTTTTTTAGGTTCTCCAAACCCTAGCCTCCATATACAAAACCCTAGCCCCTATATTCTTAACCCTAGCTCATATACACTCTTATACACTCATATACTAGCCTCCAAAAACCTCCATTGAAGACTTAAATTGCTACAACTTGGAAGTTCTTGAAGATCAAAGCAAAGACCGAGGTAAAGCAAGCAAGCAAAACAAAGTAAATAAAGCAAGCAAAATAAAGAAGATGCAAGGTAGGCTCCTTATTTACGTTTACGCAATTCCCCCTCTCTCTTCTCTTTCCTAACCCACTTAGATTTTCTTCTATTTTAATCTCTATCTGCTACCCCACTTTCTTGCATGCTTGAAACAAGGAACTCCTCGATTCATATGTAGGATTAGTGTGATGTCCCGAACCTCTATTTATTTATATTAATGAAAATTTCTAGTGTATGCAATATTTAATGTTAATTATTTCTCCTCTTGAGTCAAAAATAATCAACGAGGACTTGTGTTGTAACTTGTGTTGGAGGTGTGAGACACATGGGATTATTTCCCATGTGTGTGTCCTTATAACACACAAAACACACACACACACATATATACACACACACACCAAAATTGGTGGAGAGAGTGAGAAAGAGAGAAAGGGGAAGAAGGGACGGGAGATTGAAGGAATAAGGGCCTAAAGGAAGAGATTGAAGTCATTGAAGGCTTCACCAAGCTTGAATAAGCTAAGGTTTCATTTCTCTCTCTACAATTACATATATATGTATCTATCTTGTGTGATTTTGTTGGGTCATTGTATATATGCATATACATGAGTTAGGTTTGTCTTGAGGGACTCCTTGAGTCCCAATTACTTTGAATTTGAGAGCTTGAAGCTCAATATTTGAGAATTGGAGAGTTGGGGGCGAAAATCCCTAATATATGTGAAATGTTAGGGTTTTTGATTTCTTCTCTAGATCCCCTTGTTTTAATTGTTCTTTCTCCTCCATTTTGAGTTATTGTCATCCTTGTGGGCTAATCTTTGAGCCCTAAGAGTATTAGGAAGGTTTGGTTATATTTGGAGGAGTTTTGGGAGAGTTTTGGGTTGAGAATCGTTGCTACGCAGAAGGGGGCGTTCGAATACCCGACAGGGCTGATTGAACGGCCCGAGAGTAGAGTTTTCCATTTGGCCTAGTGTTCGAACGGCCCGAGAGGGTGTTTTTCCATTTTTGCCTGAGGTTCGAATGGCCATTTTGGGCATTCAAATGGCTAGGTTATTTTGGCCTAGCGTTCGAATGGCCCGGTTGGGCGTTCGAACTGTTTGCCAATTTTGGCACTGTTTAGTAAAATGGGCACAACTTTCTCCACAAAACTCAGATTGATGCGCTGTTTAAAGCATTAGAAACTAGACACATAGATCTTTGTGTCCATATAGAGTTTGTTCTCTAATTCTTTATAGATTGAGAGTTATAGAAGTTTAAACTTGACCCAAAATCCATGCCAACTATATGGTTTTCCAAAATTTTAGTCCACCTTCCGTGAGGCATAACTTCCTCAACCGAAATGTGCTTTTGGCCCATGATCTAACAAATTAAAGAGCCTTATATGTACCGTGCAGCTGAGACCAAGCACTTGAAAGGGGGTAGGCAGGTGCGAGCCAGAACGGATAATCTAATGTTGGCCTAAAGAGCCTTATGTGTACCGTGCGGCTAAGACCAAGCGCCCGAAAGGGGGTAGGTAAGTGCAAGCCAGAACGGATAATCTAATGTTGGCCTAAAGAGCCTTATGTGTACCCTGCGGTTGAGACCAAGCGCCCAGAAAGGGGGTAGGAAGGTGCGAGCCAGAACGGATAATCTAATGTTGGCCTAAAGAGCCTTATGTGTACCGTGCGGCTGAAACCAAGCACCTGAAAAGGGGTAGGCAGGTGCGAGCCAGAACGAATAATCTAATGTTGGTCTAAAGAGCCTTTTGTGTACTGTGCGGTTGAGACCAAGCGCCCGAAAGGGGGTAGGCAAGTGCGAGCCAGAACGGAGAGTATTATATTGAGTACTCAAATAGCTCAAGCACTCCCGAGGGAGTAGGCAGGGTGAAGTGTTACCGTCGCAATGCGTTCAAAACCGTGAGGTAGGCACATGCGTGACATGAAGCACGAGAGCAGGCAATGTTGTAAATGGTTAAGATCTTAGCCTAAAGAGCCCTATATATGACCTTTAAGGTTACTTATGCAGAGCCTAACTCTGATATAGAGACCTAACATACTTATACTCTAGAATGAGAAATATGATTTGTTCAAATGCTTTACAACAAGTTACGTATGTTTTCATAAGTTCTAATGTCACGATATATCTCTCCTTTCTACGATATTATGAAATGCCTTACAATATAATGCCACAGTATGCTTATAATAGCTATGTTATGCCTTACGAAGTCATGTTATGTGTTATGTCTCATTCCTATGATGCTATGTTCAAAAATGTTTAGTATTCAAATGTGATACCTATGCTGCCTACGTTTCCAAGGTTATACTTTATAAGTTACTAAGAATAGTAATATTTGATGCATCCTATATTATACGGCGACCCAAGATGTACGCTTACAAGATACGGTATGTTATGCTCATGACAAGTTATGTCATGCTCTAATAGTTCATGCTACAATATGCTTGCCTCTCTTCTTTAACATTATGTTTTAGAAATGATGAAATGTTTTATACAAAAGCCCATGCTTGATGTGATTTTAAGATTATAATTATACGTTTGTAAGTTCATGCCACTTATGCATAAATGTACATCTATTGTCATGTACATTAAATACAAATATAATCTATGGTATGTTATGCTCATGTATTATTGTTATTCACTAAGCATTAGCTTACGTTTTCTTAAATGATTTTTAGGTAGACAATCCGGGAGGCCCTAGAGTAAGGCCATATGTGGATTTTGAACTACGGCCCACGGGCCTATGTTTTGTAGTATGTTTGAGGGTTGGACCCAATATTTTGTAATGATATAATGCTATAACTTTGGTGGACCTTGATTTGGTCCTTATGTATGTTATGTTTTGCATTAGGAACAGCTCTACCATGTGAGACATGGATTATGTTTACCAGTTATCAAAAGTTCTATTTTTCGCAATTATGCATCATTCTAAATGATTGTGCACAGGTGATCAACCAGTTTATGTAATGCAGCCTTAGGTAGCCTTGCTACTAGCCGGTCATGTACCCCAAATCTGTATAGGCCGAGTTACGGGGTGTGACAGCGTGGTATCAGAGCTATAGGTTGACACCGTAAGATTGAGTCATGTCTAGATAGGATTCTTGGTTTGACTTAGGTATGTGTTATGCGTATATGTATGTGTATGCTACGTGTATAATGACATGCCAAGGTGTAGTATATGTAGTGTTATGTTAAATGCTTAACGTTTTGTTGTGCGCATATAGTTAACCATGCCGCCGAGAAGAGGTGGTCGTAGAGGGGCCACAGAGCCCGAAGTCCGAATTGATTGCATAGAAAAGATCTTAGCTGTACTTGTTCAAGTGGTCCAAAATACTCATAGCAACATCGACAATGCGCTGGAGCAGCCGGCACACCGGCGCCAAGAGGAGAGGTAGTGGCACGTACTACCATTAAGCAATTTCAACAATTGACGCCCTTAACTTTTTAGGAGACTCTCGACCCAATGGTCGTAGAGTCTTGGCTTTTGGGAATTGAGAGGGTGTTCGAGGTGTTGTCTTGCACCGATGAACCAAAAGTGACCTTTGCCACCTTTACGTTCGAATGAGCTGCACTTGTTTAATAGAAATTGAAGAAAGCAACGAAGCCACTATGGTTGTGGCTTAGGTTTCAAGAAGTATTCAACAAAGAATACTTTTTCGAGACTATCAGGGATCAGAAGACCATGGAGTTCCTTGGTTTGACACAATGGGATATGACCGTGGCAGAGTACAACGCCAAATTCATGGAACTATCACGATATGCCCCATATATTGTGTCATCGGAGACTTGCAAAGCGAGGAAGTTTGAGACATGATTGTGATGGAACATTGGCAACAAGGAAGACATACTATGACTAGAGACCCATCAAGTAGTTGTACAACGGGCAATGATCGCCGAAAGGGAAAATAATGAAATGTCCCAATACCGAGAGAAGAACAAGAAGAGATCAGGAAGTGACCAAGGCAAGGGACAAAGTTTAAAGCGGCAAAGTTCTGGATCTTCTAGTAGGAATTCACCTATCCCAAACGGAAACATCATGAACCGAGGAGGCAATATGACTAATGAGGCACCGACATGTCCTAATTGTCAGAAGAAGCATTGAGGACTATGTCATGCTAGAAGCAGAGCTTGTTATGTGTGCGGCCAAATGGGGCACCGAGTGAAAGACTGTCCAAATAAGGGCAAAGCGCAATGATCTAGTGCATCAGTTTCAGCATCAATATAGCTACCTACATCTGGTGGGAAGGATAATCAACCACGACAAGGCAGAGCTTTCACACTTACCCTGGGAAACAACCCAGTCGTCGACTTTGTATTGTCAGGTATACTTCTTATTTATGGCCTACCTACACCCATTCAGATTTCGAAGTGGGTTATTTACATCATATCTCTTTGCTCGACACTTGCATACCTTTCTAATACCTCTCAAGTATGTTTTGTGTATGTCCTTGCTATTCAGAAAATTCATCTCATATGATAGGATCTTATCATTTCTGGCGTCACGTATTCATTTGTCTCGTATTTGTTGCTAAACAATTTTGTACTTCTTCAGAACCATTAAATTATGTGTTAATCACCTTTCGCCATCCGGAGATTCTATGTTATGTGATAGGATTTATAATTCTTATGAGATTCTTATTAACGACGTGCCTATGTTTGTAAACCTCATTCCCCTAAAAATGCACGGCTTTGATGACATCTTAGGAATGGATTGGTTATCCTTTCACCATGCTATCATTGATTATAAGCTTTAAAGAGTCGTATTTCATTCTTCTAACCATTCAAGACTTGTATTTGAGGGAGTTGGTATCATGCTTCCACCCTATCTCATTTCATCTATGCAACCACACCGTTTCATTCAAAAAGAGAATTGTGCATTCTTGTGTAGCGTTTTTGGATGCATATGTTTCCCCACAGCCCTTGAAAGATATCCATGTTGTCTGAGAATTTTCTGATGTCTTTCCTAATGAGTTACTAGGTTCCTTGGTGGATCGGGGGATTGAGTTCCATATTGACCTTAATCCGGGTACTAGACCCATTTCCAAATCTCCATACTGTATGTCCCCTTTAGAGTTGAAGGAGTTGAAAGTTCAACTCCAAGACTTGTTAGAAAAGGGATTCATTTGTCCTAGTGTTTCACCATGCGGTGCACTGGTGTAATTTGTGAAAAAGAAAAAGGGAACCATGAGATTATGCATTGACTACTGGAAATTGAACGATAGCTCGTATCAAGTTTGGGGACCAAACTTATTTAAGGGGGGGAAGGATGTGATATCCCGAACCTCTATTTATTTATATTAATAAGAATTTCTAGTGTATGCAATATTTAATAATAATTATTTCTCCTCTTGAGTAAAAAATAACCAATAAGAACTTGTGTTATAACTTGTGTTGGAGGTGTGAGACACAAGGGATTATTTCTCATATGTGTCTCCTTATAACACATAAAACACACACACACACATATACACACACCAAAATCGGTGGAGAGAGGGAGAAAGAGAGAAAGGGGAAGAAGGGAGGGGAGATTGAAGGAAGAAGGGCTTGAAGGAAGAGATTGAAGCCATTGAAGACTTCACCAAGCTTAAAGAAGGTAAGGTTTCATTTCTCTCTCTACAATTACATATATATGTATCTATCTTGTCTGATTTTGTTGGGTCTTTGTATATATGCATATATATGAGTTAGGTTTGTCTTGGGGGACTCCTTGAGTCCCAATTACTTTGAATTTGAGAGCTTGAAGCTCAATATTGGAGGATTGGAGAGTTGGGGGTAAAAATCCCCAAATATGTGAAATGTTAGGGTTTTTGATTTCTTCTTTAGATCCCCTTGTTTTAATTGTTCTTTCTCCCCCATTTTGAGTTATTGTCATCCTTATGGGCTAATCTTTGAGCCCTAAGAGTGTTGGAAAGGTTTGGTTGTGTTTGGAGGGGTTTTGGGAGAGTTTTGGATTAAGAATCGTTGCTACGTAGAAGGGGGCGTTCGAACGCCCGACATGGCCATTCGAACGGCCCGATAGCAGAGTCTTCCATTTGGCCTGGCATTCGAACGGCCCTTCTGGGCATTCGAACGGCCTGAGTGGGTGTTTTTTCATTTTTGCCTAAGGTTCGAACAGCCATTTCGGACGTTCGAACGGCTAGGTTATTTTGGCCTGGCATTCAAACGGCCCAGTTGGGCATTCGAACCACTTGCCATTTTTGACAATGTTTAGTTAAACAAGCATAACTTTCTCTACAAAACTCAAATTGATGCATCGTTTGAAGCATTAGAAAGTAGACACATAGACCTTTGTGCCCATATAAAGTTTGTTCTTTAATTCTTTAGAGATTGAGAGTTATAGAAGTTTAAAATTGACCCAAAATCCATGCCAACAATATGGTTTTCCAAAATTTTAGTCCACCTTCCGTGAGGCATAACTTCCTCATTCGAAATGTGTTTTTAGTCCATGACCTATCAAATTAAAGAGCCTTATGTGTACCATGCGGCTGAGACCAAGCAACCGAAAGGGGTAGGCAGGTGCGAGCCAGAACAGATAATCTAATGTTGGCTTAAAGAGCCTTATGTGTATCGTGTAGCTGAGACCAAGCATCCAAAAGGGAGTAGGCAGGTGCGAGCCAAAACGGATAATGAATATTGGCCTAAAAAGCCCTATGTGTACCCTGCGGTTGAGACCAAGAGCCCAAAAAGGGGGTAAGCAAGTGCGAGCCAGAACGGATAATCTAATGTTGCCATAAAAAGCCTTATGTGTACCGCGCGGCTGAGACCAAGCGCCCGAAGGGGGGTAGGCAGGTGCGAGCCAGAACGGAAAGTATTATACTGAGTATTCGGATAGCTCAAGCGCTCCCGAGGGAGCAGGCAGGGCGAAGTGTTACAGTTGCAATGCATTTAAAACCGTAAGGTAGGCACATGTGTGACATGAAGCGCCAAAGCAAGCAATGTTGTACATGGTTAAGATCTTAGCCTAAAGAGCCCTATACATGAACTTTAAGGTTACTTATGTGGAGCTTAACTCTGATATAGAGACGTAACATACTTATACTCTAGAATGAGAAATATGATTTGTTTCAATACTTCACAACAAGTTACGTATGTTTTCATAAGTTCTAATGTCACAATATATCTCTCCTTTCTACAATATTGTGAAATGCCTTACAGTATAATGCCACGGTATGCTTATGATAGCTATGTTATGCCTTACGAAGTCATGTTATGTGTTATGTCTCACTCCTATGATGCTATGTTAAAAAATGTTTAGTATTCGAATGTGATACTTATGCTGCCTGTGTTTCCAAGATTATGCTTTATAAGTTACTAAGAATGGTAATATTTGATGCGTCCTACATTATACAGCGACCCAAGATATACACTTACAAGATACGGTATGTTATGCTCATGACAAGTTATATCACGCTCTAATAGTTTATGCTACAATATGCTTGCCTCTCTTGTTCAACATTATGTTTCAGAAATGATGAAATGTTTTATACAAAAGCCCATGCTTGATGCGTTTTTAAGATTATAATTACACGTTTCTAAGTTCATGCCACTTATGCATAAATGTACCTCTATTGTCATGTACATTAAAAATAAATATAATCTATGGTATGTTATGCTCATGCATTATTGTTATTCACTAAGCTTTAACTTACGTTTTCTTAAATGATTTTCAAGTAGCCAATCCGGGAGACCCTAGAGTGAGGCCATATGTGGATTTTGAACTACGGCCCACGGGCCTATGTTTTGTATTATGTTTGAGGGTTGGACCCAATGTTTTGTAATGATATAATGCTATAACTTTAGTGGACCTTGATTTGGTCCTTATGTATGTTATGTTTTGCATTAGGCACAGCTCTATCATGTGAGACATGGATTATGTTTACCAGTTATCAAAAGTTCTATTTTTCGCAATTATGCATCATTCTAAATGATTATGCATTAGTGATCAACCAGTTTATGTAATGCAGCCTTGGGTAGCCTTGCTACTGGCCAGTCATGTACCCCAAATCCATATAGACCCGGTTACGAGGCGTGACAATTAGGTTATTGAAAGTCATCCTATCAGGGCTTTCTCTTAGTCTAACTAGAAACCACGTGAGTTCAGCCCCCTTGATTATGTGGTGAAGCCTTTAACTTTGTATGTTCACGACCCCAACTTGCATTGTGCATATCATAATCATGCATCTCTCCAAAACTTATTTTCAAACTTGTTTTCAAAACGTGCATCAAAAATCATTTTCAGAACTTGTATTAAATCTTCTTTTTCCAAACTTATTTTCAAAATCACAATCCTAAGGTGATAATTGCCTTTTCATGGTT
>CM065380.1:30375000-30385000 GCA_033060915.1 Euryodendron excelsum | reverse complement strand
ATCCTTCCATGGTTAGGATTGTTCAAATGTAAGTGAGAGATTCAAGAAGGGTTCTATAACCTTAAAGTTTTAAAAACCAAAAGGAAGTCTCTAGCCCCTTTTCCAAACATGTTTCTAAAGCTCATAGCCCTAAAAGAGTTTAGTTCTTCAATGACTAACCTCTTACAGGTGATCAAACATCAAACGTGGCTTGTATAAGGTATTCAAAAACTATTTTCAAAAGTTTTTCGAAGACAAGTTCACAAGAGCATTTCCAATCCAAACCCTGTCTCTAAAGTTTTCAAAACAAGATTTCAAAACATTTTCAAAACTCCATTGAGTTGTTTCAAAGCACTTCCAAAACTCCCTTGAGTTATTTCAAAAACATTTCAATACTTTCTTGAGTTAATTTAAGATCATCTTTAAACCCGATTTCAAAAACACTTCAAACATCACAAGTCCTATTTCAAAGGCATTTTTCTAAACTCTCAAGTTCTCTTTTTCCAAAGACCTTAAAATGTCTTCAAAACTTTTCAAAGACCTCAATGCGTCTTCAAAGTTCTCAAAGGCCCTAATGTGCCTATGTTTTCAAAACTAGACCCCAATGTGCCTATGTGTCAAAGGCCCTAATGGCCTTAATGCGCCTATTTTCTATTAGGCCCTTACCCAAACTATGAATGACCTGATTCTTACCAAATGAGATACGTAAGCAACTTTCAAATAGGTGCAGTCATAACTCTATTTTAAGCCAAATCCCCTTTTCAAAAAATATTGTCAAGTCTAATGTATTGTCAAAAACCTTTTTCAAAATTCGTTCGTTTTAAATCTTTCAAAACTTGCATCATTACATCATCTTATCCAAAAAATGATGACCAACCCATTTTTCAAAATTCTAAAGTGAATATTAAGTGGACATTAGTAACTGGTTATTCAAGTGAGTGAACCAAGGATAATTAGATATGTAGGTACTGAAAGGGCAGGGTAGGGTGATGATCTTAGGATGTCTTCCCTATACATAACCAACTTTCGAATCTAGAATCACTATTTTCACAAGACCAAAATAGAGTTATTTTCAAAAAAGGGCTTAAATTCTTTCAAAGGTTGCTAAACAACTCGTTTTCTTAAAATCCCTCTCAAGAGGAAATTTTCAAACATTTTTCAAAAACCTAAGTTTAGTTTTTGGATTACACTTAGTTTTTAGGTGACCTAGCACATCTTTAATTATGTTAGGAGGCAACTACAAACTTTTGTCAAAAGCCCTAGTTCAAATCAATTTCAAGTTCAAACCTAGTCGCACTCATCCTTCTAGGAGGATGAGTTCCAACGAGAAAGTACTACGTGTTTCCCACATCTCGAGTGCGAAAAACCAAGGCGCGACATCACACACCATCAAAGTAACGAAAATACTCAAAACTCAGGTCAACACCAGTGCCTGCTAGCCCATTCTAATGAAAAATGACCAAACTTTCCCTTGGGTCTTGCTGGTGTGCCTCTCCAGAAAGTACCTAATACCTCAAAGCGGCAAGTCCACTCTTCCAAGATTGTCCCAAAATAATCTAGCACGTTCTAGTGCCTTCCAATCGCTTCCAGATCAATTTTGAGAGCATTTAGTTAAAATTACCATTTTGCCCCTAGGCATCCAATCGCTTCCGAAAACCATACCAGCTCTAGTTATCAAATCGATTACCTGCTGAGGGTGCTTCTAATAGTATTCTCAATCTTTCGATACCTTTCTAGACCATTCCAAGTACATTTCAATAAACTCGGTGCGAAATGACCGTTTTACCCCTGGTGGGTCGGTAGCCTTTTCCAAACCACACTGGCTTTGGGTATTAAACCAGCAATCCCTTGGAACATTCTAAATAGTGTTTCCAACCTTCAAGACTTCATGCGGATCACTCTGGGTCGATCTCGATGTTTTCCCAGTTTAAATGATTGTTTTGCCCCTAGTGGGCCAGTCACCTTTTTTAAATATTCAGCTCTGGTTCTCAAGCCACCTACCTTCGCAATGCTCTTTTAGGGGTTTCCGTCCATTCTTGGCCGAGTTGGGTTACTCAGAACCTTTTGGATCATTCTTGGACTTTTTAGAGTCACTTCTAGTGAAGTCAAGCCAAAAATTGCATCGTAGTCAATAGAACAGGCGCCCAAATCTTTTGTTTTGCATGTCAAAGATTTGTTTCTTGCCGACTTAAACACTTTCCTAAGGGGGGTGGCGCCACTGCAACAAGCGCCAAGGTGATTTTCAGTGGCCTATAAATACAGGCCACCCCTTGCGTATTTTGGGTTCGCAAAATCACTACAGAAACTCAGCCTATCTAAAAATAGAGCTCGAATTTCCTTAAAACCTTATTTATACTAAGCCCCCTCAAATCCTTGCCTCCATACACTTAAACCTTAGCCTCTATACAATCTATACACTCAAATCCTTGCCTCCAGGCATCCATTGAAGGTGAAGTCTAGCCCTTGGAAGCTCTTAAAGATCAACTCAAAGTCCAAGTAAAGTCCACCATCAAAGTATTAAAGCAAAAAAGAAGACAATGTAGGTGTTTTTAGTTAAATTATGCAATCCCCACTCTCTCTTCTCCCTCCTAATCCACTTGGGTTTTCTTCTATTTTAATCCCCATCTTCTACCTTCTCTACTTATATGATTGAAACAAGGAACCTCCCGGCTCATGCTTAGGAAGGTCTTGGAGAGAATCACTGTGTCGGGGATTTTCTTTAAGTTCCACCTAAGACAATGTGGGTCCGGCCCCCTTAGTTATGTGGTGAAGCATAACCTTGTATGTTCGTATCCCTATTATATTGTGACTATTATAATAATGCATTCAAAGATGTTTTCAAGCTTGCATTATAGTTGCTTTCAAAACATGCATTCAAAACCCTTTCCTTCAAAGTTGTTTTCAAAACCATAATCGTAAGATGATTCTGACTATTCCATGGTTAGGGTTGTTTTATGAAAGTGTTATATTCAATAAAGCTATCAAAGGTTCAAATTTGAGTTCAAACCCTAAATTGCTTTTCAATAAATCATAACTCTAAGATGATTCTAACCATTTCATGGTTATGGTTGTTTTTAGGAAAGTGTTACATTCAAATAGACCATCAAAGTCCATATTAGGGTTTCAAACCCTAGTTGTTGTCAAAATCATAATCCTAGAATGGTTCTAGTCATCTATGATTAGAATCGTTTTAGAAAAGTGAGATATTCAAGAGACTTTCAAAAGTCTATATTCAGACCTTTCTAAAATTGTTTTGCATATCCACTTCCTAAAATTCTTCTCAAATCATAGATTTTCAAAACCATTTTCTACATGAAATCATAGATTTTCTAATTCAAAAGTCACAGAAATGATTGATTTCCAAAACTAAAGATTTTCAATTTTAATTCAAATCAAATCTTTTCCAAATAGGAAACCAAATCAAATCATCTATTTATGGAAGTAAAATCTAATATTCTATTTTAGGAAATAAATATCAAACATTTTCTAATTTCAAACTTTCAAATCTTTTCTCATTCCAAATTTTTCCTAATTTCAAACCCTTCCTAATTTCAAATCTTTCTTAATTCAAACCTTTCTTAAATCATGTATTTCCTAAAATAGAAAATTTCATAAAATGAAACTTTCCTAATTCGAAACTTTTCTAATTTAGACTTTTTCTAATTTGTAACTTTCTAAAATTAAGTTTTTCTAAAATCAAACTTTTCAAATACATGTTTAAACCCTAGGAGGCAAAAGCCCTAGTTCAACCCCTAACCCTAAGTTAGGAGACTTCAACTTCCTTCTAAATCAAGATGGTTTTCAAACCCCAATTCAAGTCAAGATGATTTCAAAATTTAATTCAAACTTTTCAAAATAAGTCCAAGTTTTGCTTTCAAATTCAATTTCAAATCAAAGTCAATTTCAAATCAAAGTTCGATTTCAAATCTTTAAATTAAAGTTTGAATCAAACCATTTTCAAGTCAAATTGTCTAAAGGTCCCAAAGCATCTTTTCAAATCCAATAAGACCCCAAAGTGTTTATTTTCAATCGGACCCCAAGTCCGAACTATGACTAACCTGATTCTTAACAAAGAGATATATAGGCACCCTCATGGACTTGCAAAATCTCTTTTGCAAAATTCTAATTCCCTTTTCCAAAATCTCTTTTCAAATTCTTTTAATACACTTGCATATCATGCATCATATCATCCCTAAAATGATGACTGAAACTTCTTTCTAAAATTCTCAAAGTGAATATAATTGGACATTGAATAATTGAAGATTATAAATGAGTGAACTTAGGGTGATAAGACATGTAGGTACTGCAAGGATAGGATAGGGTGATAGCCTAGTACGTCTTCCCTATACGTAACCAGCCTCCGAACCTAGAATCATTATTTTCAAAGACCAAAACAGAGTTATTTTAAAAAAAATGGCTTAAATCTTTTCCAAAGGTTGCCAAACAATCTGTTTTCTCCACAAAAAAAGAAAAAAAAAAAACCTTCTCTTGAAAAAAAAATTTCCAAACTTTTTCAAAAACTCTAAATTTAATCTTTAAATTACACTTAGTTTTAGATAACCTAACTCACCTTAACAAAGTTAGGTGGTGACTCCAAACCTTTGTCCAAAAGCTCTTATTCAAGTCAATTTCCAATTCAAACCTAGTCGCACTCATCCTTCTAGGAGGATGAGTTCTACGAGAGAGTACCATGTGTTTTTCACATATCATCTCGATAGTGCGAAAAATCGAAGCGCGATAGATCTAATACCAATTGATGCAAGGAAGCGTATAGAAATAGTGAATACAGGTTAGGGTTCGTTGATTCATGTATGAATACTGAATACTAAGCTCTTCTCTAATTTGTTGATTTTGCAAAATACCAAAAAAAAGGCATCAACTACTGGTTGATTCACAAAGAATTCTCAAAATCAAAAAATAAGAGAAACCTCTCAATTGTTATTCATCAAAAGTTATTTATTACATTATGAGTGATCTTATACATATAGGCTAAAGAGGAGTGGCGAAAAAATAATTGCAAATAGGAAACTAAACACCTAAGGAAACCAGCTAATTAGGAAACCACAAAACTAGGAAACTATACTAATATAGTTTAATCTAAATTACCAAAACAAGATTTCAAAAAATCTACTAAAACAAGTGGCTTAGAAATGGAAACAAAAAAGTAGAGCAATATTGCTAAATAAAGCGTGGGTTGTGCTCAGAATGGCATGTTCCATCAACCTGCCAAATTTCGCACAATTTCGAGATTAACGCTTATGATTTTCGCTCTGCATCACTATCCAAGCTTTATTTGGTCATTCCTATGTTTCTTCTTAGTTGCTACACATTGTCTATCACATAACGTATTAAAAATATCAGGACACGTGATTAGATTCCAAAACAGTATCTAAATGAGAGGTGGCGAGTTAGGGTTAGAATTCATTTCTTGTCAAGGGATGGAGATGAATGGAGGACATTATTTGTTTTTGCTATAGCTATTGTTCCTATAACCCTTAATATAATTCACTCATTGGCAAATAAACTAAAGAAGAAATATTTTATGAACCACCTACCTCACATATTGAGTATTTCCTACTTCTAATCTTTTAGGGGAACGGCTACGGTACCTTGAAGGTATACCTTGACGGTAATTGCATTTGGATTGATCATAGTTACCAGTTCTACTGAATGTAATAACAGTAGCCAAAAAAAATGTAATAAACTTCACTTGTTTAAATGAATTTAAGCGTTGGATGCAAAAGTCATCTCTGATACTCAGCAATAGTTAACAGGTAAGAAAGACGGATGAGACACTCCATTTGTGCACAAAACGGGATCAATTCGTGATTTGGTTTTAATGAGCAAATGTGGCCGCATCGGTCCTTCCATTTCTTCATTTTTTTCACATTTTATTGGAAATCCATTTTCATATTAATTTTTTCAATTTGTTGGGAGCGAATTACATATTTAGGAAAATGATATTTTAATGCGCCTTGAAGTCTAGTTGAATTTGTTTTCCTTTTTCATCGCATTTTCTTCACTTTGCCATACATTTTGATTTTTCTTCTATAAACATGTTCATGGCACAAGATACAGATTGGTTTATTGCACACTTTCAATATAGTTGTCGCGCCTCGACTTTGTCATGTCCTAAAATCTGGGGGCAATTTATAGCAAAAATACCTACTTGTGATAAAAATAAACCAAATTCCAACTGTTTTAAAAATAATAAAAATAAAATCCAAGTTAAATAAAGTCCATAGCTACAACAGAGCAACTATCCGTCACTTAAATCCTGAAATCTCAAGTATAACCTGAATACAAAATACACAATAAGATTGTTCCCAATGCTAACAAAATATACAATAGAAACAACTAACATCCAGCTAGTCCAAAACATCTTCTTCGTGCCCAACCCTATACCTGTAAGGTCTAGTGGGTGTCAATTTGCGCCCAAAAGTTCAGAACATCCAAATGCAATATATAGCATATAGAATATAATATAAACATGATAACAAAAGTAAACTGTAATGCATATGAAAATCCCTCCTTCAAATTAATGCAACAATTTTCTTCTTACTCTTTTATTCGAGTTCCTAACCATTAACTATGTTCAATGCCATACAATCTCATTATCCTTTATGTCTTTACTAGATTCACATTTCTTTTATCATTGTCATACATTAGTTTCAGAGAAATAATGACTTTCGGAGCTTTCATCCACAGTGCCATCCAGTGACATGTTCTCAAAACTTTTATCTTCGGTATGCATAAACTGATATGCCTTTATGGACGCATAAACCCTTGGCCAAGATAATTTCAGATTTTTTACCTAAGGGAGGAACAATCTCTGCTTACTTACATCTCCATGCTTTTTACAATTTCATAATATTTTAACTTAAATCTTGTCCATTATGGTCCACCTTTTTCCGATATTACAATATCATATTATTCTCCATCAACATATGAAATAAGTATTTTCACTATCTCGCCATGAGTTAAATAGCTCAATGTCATGTATTCTTCAAAATAATCATAATCTAACAAAACAATACATCATAAGGATAAAGCTATCGTTCGAATCATGGATCTCACAAGTAACAATCACTAAGCATCACATGGCATTTGAATCATAAGAAATAGTCATTCGGTCATGTAAATAATGTAGAATGAGATAATTTAATCAATCATCAAAGCCATTGAAACAACAAGCAATTCATCACTATGTAAATTTCTAGTATCGACCTTGTACCTAAATGCCAAACAATATCATTTTATGCAAATAAAATATAGAACCTCATCCTATCAGATCCAATCCGTTGGATCATTAACTTCTATCAGCAAGATCATGATAGTAAATATTCAAAGCATTCTGATCATGTTTGACTATCGAACCACCTAACTGTTATTCCAACCATTCATTCCCTACTGTTCTAGATTGTCATCCTACAATCATAATTCAATCAAAATAAGATCAAAAATAGATTTAGCATGTCAAATAACCTAGAGTAGGGCAATTTAGACCGTTCAAATACTATCCGAACTTCCCAAACAAGTTGAAGGTGCACGATAACTATGGTGGACTTTACTACACTAGATTTTCTACAAAGTCATCTTCCTTCAACAACTGAACAGCTGGGTTCCTCTCTTTAAACATTCTAGGTTTATAACTCTAAAACTTCTTAGCTTCTCTCTCCCTTCCCTTTTCTTCTTCTTTCCCTTTCTTTTTTTTTTTTTTTTTTTTTTTTATCCTTTTCTTTTCTTTTCTTACCAGTCTTCTTCTTTACACGGGTCATTACTGGCTCTCAAATCTCATTGTGGGGAGGCCATACCACCCATGGCCAAATCCTATAGGTACTAGTTCCCTTTTCTTTTATACCTCACATCCATCAGCCGCCTCTACCAATTGCACAAAATACACAGCACACACCTACACACAATTTTCATTGTAACTATTGAAGTACACGTATATACATATATAAATATATATGTATATATTTATATCTATACATAACCACCATGGCTTAAACTAACAATTCTCTCTAATCCCTCATTCCCTTACCTACCAATCATTAATATCCACACTAGGACCTATAAATTTTTCACAAACCCATGAGCATAGCATTACCCAAACACGTATACAAATACATAGCGATATTTTTAACAACCTAGATAATATCAACATACACGGTCTAGTTTGAAATAACCTCACGAAATCCACCGATTTTATTCTTTTAAAGTCATAGTACAGAAAAGTGTGTATAGATACATATTGTCACATCCACACCTAATCAAACGTCATTAACACCTTCTTAAGATGAGTGTGATCGCACAAAGTACCTACCTGGGAACGATACCTTATAACAAACTCATTGATAAAAATCATGTAAGGGATAAACAACATTATTAGATATTAAACCATCTCACAAGCACCGTACATACAATAGAAAAATATAAACCAAACTCATAAATAATTACAAGGCCAGAATATAAATGATTTCAAAATACTCTTTTTAGAAATATACAACATGTGCAAGACTATGACTCAACTAAAAGAGTTCTCCGAAGCTTATCAATTCGACACCAATAGTAGTGGATCGAACATCATCTCCTTTTACCTGCAAACTAATCTGTGTGGGTTTGAGCTATTATCAACGTGCTCACTAAGATAATCAAACTCATAAAGAACGAATGCTAGATAAATAATGAATCAGTCATCAATAGATAATCCAACATCATGAATGAGAAATGTCTTAAATATGCAATGCCATTTTGTGATGCAATGTATGACAACACCACATATGTCCACCTCTTGATTACAATGCCCAATTCATGGTTGGCAAATTATCTAACAATGTCCCACATCGACATTCTTTAAGTTAGTCCCACATCAACATTACCTCCTTCGTGCAATACAAGATATGCACACAATGTATACTATATGCAATGCCACCGTAAAATCCAACACTAACATCAACATAAATAAATTAGACATTCAATTCATTAAGAGTAAGAATATCTTAAATTCCCACCTTATACCGCTTTACAAAACAAGATTGAATCACTTGTTAAGTTGAACCGGAGTGTCTTTAGCCGCCTTCGAACTTATCACACATTACCACGTTAAACGTATGTATTATATGCATAATCAATGCATGTTTATGGCTTATAACTTATAAACATAAAAGATAATACATCAAGGATACATTAGAAACTCAATAAAAAAATGTTAGACCTTTCCTGTTGCGATGTAATAAAATAGTTCCTCTCATGAGTCTTCAACTGTCGAGAAGCATAGGCAATAACTATGCCTCTTTGTATTAACATACAGTGAAGATCTTGATGAAAAAAATCACTATAAATTACAAAATCTCCATTCCCTAAAAGAATGGTCAGTACTGGAGCTATAGTCAACCTATCTTCAATTCTTGGAAGCAACACTCACAATCATTAGTCTATTCAAATTTCACTAATGGTACAGCGATAGATGAGAATCCCTTAATGAACCTAATATCCCGCTACCCTAAGAAACTTCTAATTTTGGATACATTCTTTGGTTGCTCCTAATTCATTATTACTTTAATATTCTTTAAATCAAAACAAATTCCCTCATCAGAAATTACATGCTCCAAAAATACCATCATGTCGAGCCAAAACTCACATTTACTGAATTTAGCTTATAGCTGTCTATCTCTCAAAGTTTGTATTTGTAATACAAACTTTAAATGCTCTTCATGCTCTTTCTTACTATAAGAATACACTAGTATGTCATCAATGAATACAATAACAAATAAATCGAAAAAAAGTTAAAATTCCCAATTTATCAAATCCATGAAGATAACTAGAGCATTAGTCACTCTAAACGGCATCACCAAGAATTCATAGTGTCCATACCGTGTATGAAAAGTAGTTTTTGATACATCACTATCATTTACTTTTAGTTGATGATAACCGTATCTCAAGTCAATCTTGGAGAATACTTTGGCTCCTTGCAATTGATCAAATAAGTCATTAATACACGATAAGGGATATTTATTCT